>BQNB010069653.1:0-33412 GCA_026074375.1 Tanacetum coccineum | reverse complement strand
AAGACTAAACTTAAGATTTCTAAGTCTTATCACAATTAGGGTTTGATGGATATATAAATACCCCATTCCTCTCCCTCATGATGAGACTTGTCCCACAAAAACTCATATGTTTTCTCAAAGTCAGCCGATTTTATCATAACCCTTTTAAAAACCCTATGTCACATACATGCCTAAAAGTCATACGCATGACATTTATATATTCAATGTTTGAAAGTCAAAAGCATGGAATTTATGAATGTAAACTGAATATACATGCATGATTTTACATGCATGTAATACGTAGGAAATCATATTTGTTCTCCACTGTTCGACTGCAAGTAAAACCACTCAAAGGGTTTCGGTTACCTTATCTCTTTAGTTCGACAACTATAAAACCCATCTTAGGGTTTTTGGGTTCTCAGTTTTTTATCTACTACCGAATTCGATATAAACCCTTATTAGGGTTTCTTGAGATTTTTGGTACTACATAGACTAGGAGATTCTCGGCACTACAATTGTTGTTTGGGTTTACGTGAAGCACGGCTAGCATTCCGGGCGCATTTGGTTGACGTGTTGTGTGAGCAACCATAGAGGTGGTAATTTAACCACTTTGTTTCATAACATTTGCTGGTGTCTTCAAGGGTTAGTTTTCTTGTTTCCTTCTGTTTATTTATTGTGTGTTAATCGTATGCACCATACTTGATCCATATCCGCTGCGTACTCGTGGTTGTTAATGGTTAACTGATTATAAAATCCCAACAGTGGCATCACGAGCCAACTCGTTTGGTGTATTATGGGTTACACACATAATTTAACACGCTAGGGCTGCATGAAATATTGTTTATTTATTGTTTTATTGAAAAATTATGGCAATTATATGCAATACTTGCCATAAATTATGAATAAACACCTAGAATCAACACTAATGATTAACTTGATAAAAAGAGAATAGATTAAAATTAAAGGTTAATTAAGCTGTCACGTTACTCTATTCTTGATTTATCTCGGCTATAAGACTCACACAATCATGTTATATGATGGATGTGGTGATCTAGGCACTTTAGCAGAAAACCTAGTGAGAGTCTTATGGTTCTTCAATTGGGGAAGACTCTTTTGAGAACTCGAGGCATTATATGATTACTGCTTTCTTTATAAGAGTTTGTCTTCAATTTTACTCCAATTTTCTGTCTGTTTTAATTGCTTATATGTGATATGCCTTGTGTCTAGTCAATATTTGCAAAATAGATTTTATGAAACTCTTTAAAACGGACTTATACTTATAGAGAAATTTGGATTGAACATGTCTAGTATTAAGCATACTCCTTGTGACTTGTTATGTGTTATTTGCGAAACCGGGGTTTTTGGACAAATTTAATACGGACATTAAAACTATGAAATTTGATTTCTTGTGAAGCTTTAGTTTTTATATGCGCAGTATGGGGTTGAATTGATCATTAATTATATCCCGCCCCACTACATGCTACGGCATATGAGGGAATTATTGGAATTACTTGTGTCTTCGGATACATGTAAGAGTACAATATAGGGTTTGATCAATTTGTAATCCCACCATATTGGCAAATTACAAAAACTAATGTTAACAAAGGGTTTCTTAACATACAATAGCATTATTAGTCAATTGGAAGTACGGCTCACCCATTGTTGGACAAACTACAAGAGAAGTTTAAGGAGGGTGGAAGTAAGGTTCCCCAAAAGAAGTCAGGTTTTTAATACGCTTCGCGCTGACCTGTTTCTCCGCTTCTTTGTGCGTCCAAAATGGAGCTACCGAGAACATTTGACAAAATGATGTCTATACCAAAAAGGTTAACAAAAAATTTCTTAACTTTGTGCTACAAGATGTTTTGCATGCTTCTTGTACACGATTTTTTGTCACATATTTTGTAAAATTTATGTGTATACCCTTATATGAAGTTTTAAGTCTATGCCAGCCAAATGAAGAACACGTGCATTTGGATTGTCTTCTCTGGTCAGACCTCGGACCCGAGGCATAAGATGAGACAAAACATGTACATTACCTTACTATATGAGTTACTAAAGTCATGTGTCTCATAAATCTAAGAGTTGCATTAACAATGCAATTGACGCTCATAGCTTACCTCTTGCCTTACTTGTTGACACACCGGTCAGACCTCTTGTAATAAGTGAGAGGTCAAGTTGGATCTTAGTCTTATTAGTAATTAATTAGGTAGTTAATTCTTTTAAGAATTTAATTATCTAAAATACTAAAATTGAACTTTCTATGTTCTATTGTGTTATTGCAACATAATTCGTAAACGAACGTTTGTTTTCTCATATAATACAAACATAGTCTCTTTTCTGGAAAAAAGAATGAGACTTACTCCTATCTCTTCTCATTGATTGACAAGAATAAGATAGGGTTATAATTGAATTTTTCTCAATTATATTTAAAAACTCACTTTCAATTTTTCATTATCCTTTTTTGGTTCTGAAATCTTTGAAAGATACAGTATTTGTGTAACTAGAGAACATTGTGTCTATAGCTACCAAATAATGACATCTTGCACTTGTCACGATGTATGAGTTTAACCGCAATGAGTAAAGAAAATTGCTAGCAGGTCTTCTAGGTAAATTTTCTTGGACTTGATTTATTCCTTATAGTGCTAAACACCCTTGTGGTTAAAAAGACATATTAAGGAGGAAATGCATGCTAAATATTCAAGTTAATGAATACATGATGGCTAGTCCCTCATCTACATAAGTAAACTTCAATAAGACTTCTGTACAATACCTAAGTCATTGCCTACTTGATGGCATTCTAAAGAGTAGGAAGTAAAGTAAATCGCTATTTTCTTTCTACTGGTATGTAGCACTTACCAATGTTTTGACAAATCCAGTGGGAGCTTTGCGTTTTATTAACTGAAATGACAGTCATGTAATGTTGTCGAATTCAGTGGGAGCTACAAGATTCATTCCCTTGTGAGTTGCCCATTTATTTCTAGCTTGCTTTAAAATAATATAGTACTTTCTGAATACGAACAACCATTATCTAAAGGAAGATTGCATTTTATTTTATAGGATAACTACTTGTTGCTTTCCTGAAACGTTATCTATAGAATAATAATCCACAATTCCTTATTCAACATTATGGTTTGAAATCTACTTGTAATATCTATGACACTTCAAATTGTTTAAACAAATCGAAACGCCTTGTCCGTATGGTTTTTCTTTCTACTGCAGGTAATGTTGTCCCTTACACAAGTGGAGAAATCTAAGTGTATCAAGGATCACATATAACAATATGATTAATTAGTTTCTCTTGACCGCAAGGTAAGAAAACTAATAAATCTACTAGGACTTAAACACACAAGATGTTTGTTGCCCTATTACATTTAAAAGTCAAGATATAATATAAAGATACTTCAACTTATTGACAAATGAATTTAAGTCAAAATAATTATGGTTAAACCAATAATCATGATTATGAAGTATAAAATTAACTTGAAATTACCATTGAACTTAAGAGTTTACGTTCATAATTACTTTAGTTAGAATAATTATGTTCTTGTTAAGACATAATTATAAAGTCCTTGAATTTATCAATGACTAATAACATAAAGTAAGTAGTAAATTGTTGTGTCTTCTTGTTAACACATTAACATGATGTTCTTGAATTATTCGGAGACTTGTAACGTATAACTTGACATGTTCTGTTTTCTTGAAACACATAAACATAGAGTTAACATAAGGTCCTTGAATTATTCAAAGACATATAATGTATTTGACATGTTTTGTTTTCTAGTAAACACATGATCAAAAGAATTCTTGAACTGTTCTGTCTTCTTGTGAACACATGAACATGGAGTTAATGTACTTATTCGTACATTATAGCATGCACTAGGTTATAAAATACTGTGTATTCAATTTGGCTCAACCCAATTGACAAGTATTTGATCCATAGAGAATTAAGTTAATGGAGTCTCACAATTCCAATACTCATAGAATACCACACTATTATGGTATGTCTAATGTGTTGAAACAATCTATATTCATATTGTTTGATTTTTGATAATTATAATTGCTTTACCTTCAAAATCGATCAAGGTTAAAAATTTACGTGTGCCATGGATACACTCAATATAGTTCCAACCTAGAAGGTATTCAAGACATTATCTAATTTATGGATTGAGATGAATCCCGTTATGTCTTGATTAAAGTTCTGAAATTTGTTAATATCTTATGAAGCATAGCCGAGAGCTGAGAGCGCGCGCGCGCGCGGAGCGTGAGATGGCGCGAGCACGCGGTTAAAATGTATTTTGTTGTCCCGATTAAGAATAATTTATTGTTGCTTAAATACTTAGTTTTTAGAGAAGCATCTCTTCTTACAAAAGTAAGTGGGAGCATCTATAGATCTTGAAGATATTCAAGTACAAAATACATAACCTTCTGAATTCACTTGTTGATGTCATACTAAGGTTATAACATGAAAATGTTGAACCAAAGTAAAATGTAACTCTCATTCATAAATCCGTAAGGATGCCTCATCAATAGAGTGATATTTTTTATATCAATGCTGAGGAATATAAGTTAGAGGGTCATAATAAACCTGTTAACTAATAAGATGAATTATCACATCTTGGATCTGATAAATATCTTAGAACTATGAATGAAAAGATGTAGTCCTTTAAAAGACAATCATGTAGATGCGTGCGAGTGATACTTGGTCTTTCCACCAAAAAACATAAAAAGTAGGTGAGGGAAAGTGAGTGTTTCAATGTGGTGAATCGCGGGCGTGTGCGCATAAGGACGAAGATTGTAATACAAATTATGTCTGATTGATGACAAGAGTTTTTAATCTTACTCAAGCAATTGACTGTGATTAAATTTTCTTTTCTACACGCATTAATTATATAAAGATACTAATTGTCATACAGGTTTCCTTGAATCTGTCATGGCGAAGATAAGGATCATAACCTTTCCTAATGATTACCTTGCGAGGACATGGTTAATCAAAAGGGTTATGAGTCTATATTTGTAATACAACAATTAAGTTTTATAACTCTTTCTTTATGATTACCTTTTGCGAGGACGGTGTGTAATCAAAAGGTTATGAGTTTAAAATAATCTTTATAAACTATACAAGATAATGGAATCCAAGTGTGGATTGGATCATGCATCTAGGAGCTGAGATCTTAAGTTTAATCACAATATGATTTTTGATTAAATTAAGATAACTCTTGAGTACACCTGACATCAAGTGAGAGCACTGTGTTTCTTCTTAAAATTCATATATTGTGTAACATATTGAAAGTATCATTCTATCTAAGCTAGATATTAATCCTTGAGATTGGAATGAAACTTCACTTGGGAATTTAGAAAATAAAACAAAGCTGCGACAAACAAAAAAAGAAAAAAAGAAAAAAAAAAAAAAAAAAAAAAAAAATGAAAAAAAAGAGACTGTAAAAAAAAAAAAAACGACCTTTTTGGAATAATGTTTAAATGAAACAAAATATATGCGGGAAATAAGTCCCCAACACAATGCAATACATCAATTGAAGCAGGTCTTGAAATGATATATTTTCACTTACGATGGGAGCGAGGAGAATAAATACGGAGATGGGAGGGTGAAAGCTCTTGTAGGTTTTTTAACTAAGGATAAATATGTATATAAAGAGAGAAGAGGGGGGGGGAAGGGGGTGTGTAGACTGGTTGTGTATTTATTTGCAACAAGGAGCAAGATGAGCTAACAACAACAGTATCTAATTGAGAGTTTAGATGACTGATAACAACTGTATCTAACTGAGAGTGATTTAGATAACTGTTAAAACAAATGTTTATGAATTGTAATGGGCATAGTGTTGTTTGTGTACACACGATGCTAGGGGTAATCAATTCTAGTTACGTTGGATTTCATCATTTATGATAAATCTGCTAACTGGATATGCTCAACCAAGAGTATTGTTACAATACACATTAAAGAATGAGAATACTTTGCATTTTGAGAAACTGTAAAGATGACTGTCTGAGATAGGTATGTTGTTGACTTCAAATACCTTATAAAAGGTACTGTCACATTTCCATACTATGATTCTTGCAATAGTATGCAAATATATGTATGACACTTCCTCAATCGTTCAAATTCGTTAAAATTGAGAATTTGAAACAAGTATTTCGAAAAGATTAACTCAGATAACTATTTAGCTGTCTTGCAAAGAAAAAGTTGAGAATGTTAAACACATTGGACTTCAACTTGCTAATTAGTTTCATGCATATCTGTTTTTAGTATTATGGATAATTGGGATTTTAAGACAATTTTTATTTTTTGATGAATAAAGATACTTGGTATTTGTTATTCATTCATATAATAATTGTTATCCTATATTTGCATGTTTAATCCTTGAATAATTTTAATTGTTCTAAATATGTCCATTGTCGGTTAACAGTATGGGAATATTGTTACAAAAGACAAATGTGAGTGTTGGTTATATTCTTTGAATATATGGATGGTTCCCGCCAAACTCATATGTTATTCACAAGGGATGCATATTGGACTCCCCAACCTTCGAATATTTACTTTTGGATCCTTAGTCATGAGTAGAATATCAAAAAATGGTTAGTTAAGTCATCCTTAGACTTGAGAATACAAACAAGTTCTGGTATGTGTGGATATCACTTTTTAATTCTAAGTCAAACGCTAGCCTGAAAATGGTAGTTATAAAGGCTATTATTGGAAGTGATGTGAAGCAGCATTCACAACACTTGTATTCAACAAAGAATTTGTTCCTCCACTTGATGTGCAGAATGATACCTTGGCGCCTCTCCAGAATTAATCAGATAACTGTGTGGCCGCACCCAAAGGGTAATGCAAGATGATTCTTGATTACATTTGGTATATCTGTATTAAGTTCTATAACGAGAATCTAAATGGTTAAACTATATGGAATGAGTTAGGATCCATATCCATGGTTTAACGGTATTTGAACAAAGGGATGATTATAGCAAGAGAAACATAACCATGCTACTGAGAATGTTTATGAAACTTGATCTCAGACATTTCTAGTTTTAAAAACGAATGTGAGTGTTGCTATACGTTTCAATCGTTAGTATATGGGCAGTCTGCTACTCCAACTCCCAAGTGGGAGCTGTTGGAATGTGTGAGTTGCACTAGCCGTGTACGACTAGAAATGTGTGAGCCTATTGGGGGCACACACGTTAAACGCTTAGAGTACGTTAAATACTTCATGTAAGCTCCTAAAACAAACCGTTTGGACAATAAACGACCAAGACATGAACCTATACTTACCCTAAGAGAGGGGAGCCGGTTTCTAGGTTCATAGGGAGTGTCTAGGTTCGTTTTTGTGGAAGATAAGGAGATAAGGGACTAAATAAGGTGTTGTGGTAAGTTTGGAGTCCTACTCCTAATCTTATCATGAGAAGGATTTTAAAGGCTATAAAAACCCATTGATCCTAGCTCATTATACACGACTCACAATCACAAGAAATCAGATTTTACTTATTTCCTACTCCTCTCCACATCTAGCCGAGTATCTCTAAACCTAACTAAGGTTTTGGTTTTCGGTTCTCACCCTTTTTCCTTGTTTTGAGTTCGACAAACCATAGAAGGGTTTTAGTGTAGTTCGTGATACTCCACAAGGTCGAAGAAAGCAAGGGTTCGGTTTGGTTTTAGTTTGGATCGCACGAGAATAAACAAAAGGAACTAGGGTTTTGTTTTGTCCATTTTCGGTTCACACCGAAATTGATAAAAACCCTAATTAGGGTTCTTTTGTTTTTCGGTAATTAATACAAGGGTTGTTCGTGTGGTGTTTTGATCCAAGTTGGTACAACACTTGTTGTTTGTGACGTGAAGTTTAGGACTAGCATCCGGGCGTGCTTGTTAAACGTATTTGTGTGAGCACTCGTAGAGGTGACAATTTAGTCACTTTGTTTCATAATCATTTGTTGTTGACTTCAAGGGTTAGTTTTCTATGTTCCCTTATTGTTTATTTATTATGTGTGTTAATCATATGCATCTTACTTGATCCATATCTGTTACGTACTCGTGGTAGTTAAATGGTTAACAGTTATTAAAATTCCAACACACATGACAACGGTTGAGTACACGATCTTTTTTTTCAAAAATCGCCGACGACCGATCGACTCACTATGGTGGCGACCGAGTCGGTCGACCGACCATAGTGGGCAGCCTAAGAAACCGTTGTGTTAAATAAATGCAAATTAAACACCTTAGACATAAACCCATATGTGTACTTCTTAAAGCATTTTATTTGAAAGATGGACGTGTTCATATCACATGACTAATGACCATACACTTTTTTGAGCCATGAGCTTTGATTTGATTCAACATATAAATGAGGAGCTAATTGAGCACACAATAAAACAAGACCACTTTTATCAAGAAAAATAGCTACTTATATGAATTCGGTCAATTAAAAAGGCTCGACTTTAGCACATCAATTAGACATGTGAAAGATTGCTCAATATTTGCAATGATTGCATAAAAGAGTAGCGACACTTTTATCTTTTATTCATTTTTTATAACAAAATAAACAAAATCCATATCTAAAAACAGTTGTGTATGGATTGATTATTTTCGAACAACTATATCTCAAGTTATACACAAAGCTCTTAGTTCCAACAGATTTTGTTAATCACAAAAATGTTTATACTTAGTGGTGAGACTTTCACCCATCATGTTCTCTTAGTACTTGTTGGACTTGCCCCGATGATGGATGACTTTTAGTACTTCTTGTGAAAACGTAAATGTACAAAGAGTGATTGTATCATACATAATAACTACACATGATCACTCTGTTATCTAAAAATTGATGTCTGAAGAACTTCGCAACAACAATCTGGTTTTTAAAATAGAATATAGAGTTATTTAGCCAAAGACCGAAATAGATTTAGTTAGATTATCTTTCAAAGCTGAGCAAAAGTTATCTGTCACCTATTTCCAACCATTTGTCATATATACAAAGAGATCAGTTTCAAGAATATAATCATCCCCATATCCTGCAATCATCCCATAGACTTCAGAAGCACCTTTCTCCATATCTTCACTTTCGTGGTCTGACCAATTGAGCATTGAATCAACTGACACCAAAGCCTTTGGTTCTTCTGATTTATCCAGTTCTTTGATCTTAAATTGAGAATACCTTATCTTTGAATCCACCTTCTTCCCTGTACATTCTCTTGCAAAATGTCCCAACTCTGAACATTGATAGCATTTGACCTTCTTTTTATCAAACCTGGCAGCATCTTTGTTATTAAACTTGAATTTTCTACCAGCCTTCTTTTCAAATCTATTGATTCGAACAGAAAGCATTGCCATCTGCCATTTGATGTCAAGTTCTTCCAAATCCAACTTGCCAATTTGGTCAAAGTCTTCATAAGTGATCTGTTGTTGTGGATCACTTTCAGCAACAAAAGAGTGAAGAACATTTTCAAGAACATTGCCTGAGACATCAACAGATGAAGAAGTAGTGGTATAATTAACAGTAGAAGGTTGACCTTTGGAGTCAGCAGTTGACCACTTGGAATTAGTGCTAGCAGCACTAATGAAAGCTGAGTGTGTAGGAGCAGCAGGAACTCTTGAATCATAGCTAGAACCACCTTTCACATCAATCTCAAGTGTCCTAAGCTTGTTATATAAATCATCAAAGCTTAAGAAATCAAGACCACCCTTTGTTTTAAGGGTGATTGCAACCTGTGACCAAGAAGGTGGTAAAGCTCTAAGGAACTTCATGTTGCAGTCTTCATTATCTGGCCTTGCTTGCATTTGATTCAGTTGACTCGTTACTTTCTGAAACCTATCATATCCCTTGTGCAAACCTTCAGATTCAGATATCTTAAAGTCTGCTAACTCCTGCTTTAGCATTGACTTCCTCATCTTCTTTGACTCTTCATTCCCTTCAAATCTGGCTTTTACTGCCAACCAGATATCCTTAACATCATCAAGATGATGAAAGTCAGCCATATGATCCTCTGGTAGAGACTGTAGTAGAATAGTTCTAGCTTTTATCTCTCGTTGTACAGCAATCTGTTCTTCCACAGTGACAGGAGGAAGAATCATTATGTTGCCTCTTGGATCTCTACCTGTTCGTTTCCTGCTGTTTCCTTGAAGAACAATGTTCCACAGATTGTGGTCAGTGTTCATGATCCAATATTCCATCTTCATTGCCCAAGTTTCATACTCTTCTTTTTTCAAATAAGGGAATTTGGCATTACTGCTGGAAACAGTTGTTGAATTATATTGCTGGTATTGAGGCTGAGGATTTTGTGAGGGTTGTGCAGAGGAGGAAGTTTGTGCCTGAAATACAGGTTCAGTTGTTGCCATAGAAAAGACTGGTTCGGATGTTGTTGGGATGGAGAATGGAGAATCGGATGGTGATGGTCCAGTAAACGATGATGTTGGATACGGTGAAGTCATTGTATTGATTTAGAAGTAATAGCAGTAATTATTCTTCGATAAAGACTCTCTCCAGGCTCTGATACCACTTGTAGGTCTCAACCCTAGATAGATCTTTTAAGCCTGTGAAGGATATAGAGTACTAATGTAATCAAAAGTAACTCTGTGAGAGTCTAACAACACAATCTATTGTTCACGCGGAAAATAAACAATAGTGCTAAAGAAGAATTACTAAACACAATACTTTGATCCTCTATGGATCTTTTCTATTAATCATAAAACTATTTCTTGATTGTTCAATCGTCTATCCAAACCTAAACCGTGTGGTTTCATTTATAGATATGAAACCCTAAACTAATTCTCCTAGAATTACGTTTACATGAGTCTATCCACTACTTCTCATGCCTATCCATAGTTTAAACGAACTAAACTTATCCTGGAGTAATTACTTTACTCTACCAGGACTAATATCATAAGCAGTAGGAACTACATACCCGCGAGTAGCAACTATTACACTATCAGTAGCAATTACTCTACCAGTAGGAACTACATACCTACCAGTAGGAACTAATAAATACAAATATTCCTAACACACATTTTTAGAGTTCATGCTCACTTATAGCAAATAGTTTGCAAGAGCAGTAAGGTCACAATTTCACCAAGACTAAGACAGATGAAACAATTACTCACGCGCCTTGAACAGTATTTTGAACCAATTAATTCGAATCACTAACATTCTAACACAGTTCCATAAGATACTACATTCCCAATTAAAAGCTACGCCTTGACTTCTAAGGTCAACACTGGTACTTACCAATCAGAAATCATAACAATCTTTGTTTATCATTTCTCAACAGACATTTAATCAAACACTTGGTGGACATACCAGTAAAAATAGTTTATACTAAAGAATTGAAGAAGAATTGATGATGATGATCGTGAAGTAATGATCAGGAGGTGTTCGTCGATCCGAATGAACAATTGATAATGATGATGATGATAGTGAAGTAATTATCAGATGGGAGTAACAGATTGATTTATGAAGGGAAGAGGTCGGGAGGAAAACACACTAATTGTGTGAAAATAAATGAGGCTAATAAACTTTTTTTTTCTATATCTATATCTATATTTATATCTATAATAATATAACCTATATAAAAGAAGGTTTTTGATTTTTTGATCTTGAAGCAAAAAACTATAAAAATGACACTTGGATATTCACTAATAATCTACGGCTGTGGTTTATTCAACTTTGCCAGCATTTAATGTGAAACAAAAAACATACCACCATTCAAAATAGCATCCAAACTTTAATCTAAACCCGTAAACCCTAAATAATATTCATATCGTTTTCACCTCTAATCTTTAATCCATAATTTTTAATCCATGATCCAACAACTCATTCATATTTAAAACTAAAACTTGTTTATAAAAAAACAATTAAACATTTAAAACAAGTTGCCATTGAATAGCATTGTAAAGATGCGTTAAGGTAAAAACAAGGGTCATGTATTCAACAAGCAAGATACTCCGTGCGTTGCGACGGGGTATAATTTTGTTACGAATCGATTTCGAATGAATACTTAGTGGGAATGTGTCCGCGCGTTGCAGCGGGGCTGACTTGTATGCAACACATGTATTTTATTTCACTGAGCATTTTTCTAACAATCACGGAATTTGAATGAGTATTTGTCGTTAGGGCGAGTATATTATTTTTTACTTATTTGGTTAACAAAATATGTGGTCTTCGTATTTATATAGTATAACATGTACCTGGAATCATATACCAAATGTATCTACTTATTAATGTTCATAAACGTTAACGGGCCTTTAAAGAACAAAACGATGTGACTTTGATTTTTGTACGAGCGAACGACTTTTAGTATGTATATAAATATAAATATGAATGCGAAATATGTCTTTAAATACAGTCGTAAATGGCAAAAAAGTATACTTATAAAGCGAACGACTTTTAGTATGCATACAAATATATATATGAATGCGAAATCTGTTTATAAAATAAAGTCGAAATATGGCACAAAATTATAGGTAATTATATAAATTATACCATTCATAGAATTTATACGTTCGTGACCTGTCGTTTCTTTATTCAAGCTTCATTAAGGTAGTTTTAGGTGGTTTTGGAAAAAGTTTTTTTAAAAATTATATATATATCTATATATGTTATATATATATATATATAAATTTTAATATAATTATAAGCTGAGTATATACATTATATATAAAGTATATACATATATATAAAGATATACATATCATATAAGTATATCCATACCGATATATATACAAACTTGTATATATATACATATCATGATATTATAAACATACATGTATATATATACATACATATATATATATATATATATATATATATATTAAACATCAACATTTTTTATAAAATCATACATATGTGAGAAGCATTGCAATATTGGACTCGTTTTGTTCGCAATTCGAAGATCTTTCCGCGGTTATTTTTGATCTGAATGAATCGATAGATATGTGTTATATATTTGATAAATAAAGTTTATTATACAAAAAAGTCGTAAATAGTTAAAAGTTGAGGGTACGTTTTGTAAATTTTCTTTTTTCTATTTATATTAAACTTCAACATTTTTTATAAAATCGTGCGTATATGAGAAGCATTGCAATATTTGGCTCGTTTTGTTTGCTATTCGAAGTTCTTTCCGAGGGTATTATTTTTATTTGAATGAATCGGTAGATATGTGCTATATATTTGATCAATAAAGTTTATTCTATAAAAAAGTCGTAAATAGTTAAAAGTTGAGGGTACATTTTGTATGTTTTCTTTTTTTCTTTATTTTGGGCCGTCGAAAATATTTTTTTTACTTTGGGCCAGTTTTGGGCTTATGTTTTTCGACGTCGTAAAATAACGTCGTATTTGATCAGCTATGATATATACAAGCATAATTGCCCGCGCATTGTGGCGGGCCATTTTCTTACGGATCAATCATGAAAGAAGCGAGAGGCAATGCTACCCGCGCGGTGCGGCGGGCTTATTTACATTTGGCTGTCGAATATATATTTTGCTAGCTACTTCGTGTTTAGATTGTCAAAAGAAAAAATAATGCTCGCGAGTTGCGGCGGGGCTGTTTTCGTTTGTTTGTTGAATAATATCTTTTCAACGGTATATTTTTTTTATGCATGAACCGATAGATATTCATTACATATTTGATAAAGAAACTCCATTATACAAAAAAATACATAAATATATAAAAGTTTAAAGTAGTTTTCCTAACTTTTCGCAATGGTTAAGGGTATGTTTATATATATATATATATATGTACATATGTATATACATATATGTACATATGTATATACATATATGTACATATATACATATATATATATATATATACATATATATATATATACATATATATATATATACATATATATATATATATATATATATATACTAGTGGCTATGCACGCCCGATGGGCGGGCATTACTTGTAATTATTGTTTAAATTTTTTTGTTTTGCTAAATATTGGTTTTTATGAATTGTATATTATACAGAGAATTTTTAAGCATAGTAGCAATGTTTGTCAATTTGTTTGTGTTTATTTTAGTGTTTTTTGTAATAAGCTCTTTCAACGATAATCATATCTTACATATATACATGTTTCCATAATTATATTTATCCTCCATTATAACAAATTAGATGTCTAAGTGTATAATTTCAAAAAAAATTGATATCTTATTTATTAAAAATAACATCCGCCCGATGTGTAGGCATTACTTTTAATTATTGTTTACATTTTTTTTTGCTAAATATTGGTTTTTAAAAATTGTATATTAGACAAAGAATTTTTAAGCATATTAGCAATGTTTGTCAATTTGTTTGTGTTTATGTAATTTTTTTTAATAAGCTCTTTTAACAATAATCATATCTTAGATATATACATGTTTTCATAATAATATTTCTCCTTCATTATAATAAATTAGATGTCTAACAATAATCGTATCGATTGGTAATTACATTTGTTTCTCACTTATATATCAACAATGTAAGGCCATAGGAGTTACAATAATCGCACAACTTATATGTAAAAATCATGCAAATAAAACATTAAGCCGGCTTATGTGTCTCAAAAACTCTATAACGTAGCTTGCCATAAACAACAATGTCAATAAGAGGATTTGCACCATGAACGAAAGCACATTTGCCTCTTAGAAGCAAATATTCCAGTAAAGATAATTGCATCAGTATCATTGTGTTTTGGTAACAACTGTTAGTAAAAAGAAGGAGGTTAAAATAAAATAGTGTTAAAACATTTTCGGGAAGTGCATGATTACATTTTTTTGGTGTTAAGGGAGCATTTGTATTAGCAAACAAAAAATATTGATGTTATGGATTGAAACACTAATTGGAATAATGTAGTGGCCGACGAAAGCGATGATACACACTAAGCAATAAGAAAAGGTTTATGTACTTTACGTTTGTAATAAGAAAAGGTTAACGTTCTATACGTTTGTATAATCACCCACTCTTGTCACCATTTATTTGTCACTGTAACTTGTATAGAATTTGGTCTGGTGTCTTTTTCTCCCCCACTTCCTTTGTAACTGAGCTTATCGATGTCCTGTTTAGGAGACTACTTCGATAAAACCAATTGTTGCAACATGTTCTGGTTGGGATGATGTGAAAGCTGCCATTTGACAGCGGGTTGTGATTACCTGGTTGATTGGGTTTCGGCCTAATATTGTCCCCCGTAATCACAAACGCTGTGTCTTTTGAGATGAGAAGTGCTTCTTGCTCTTTGTCTTTCTGCTTGTCTTTCCAATTCGTGCATTCCTTCACTGTATTTTCTGCTTTCTCATCTATCGCTGTTTCTTGCTTGCCACTGGTTTCTTTCTTGTCGACTCTTGCTTGCCGACTCTTGCTTGAAGACTCTTGCTTGCCGTCTCTTACTTGAATAGAAACTATGAAGTTTCTCTTGCTTGCCTTGCTTAGAATCAAAATTGATTCTGATTTCTTGCTCTTGAGTTTGTGTAGATGTTTCTCCTTTCATCATGCTTTGTTGCTTTCTTACTTACGTTGTTTCTTGCTTACTTTCTTACTTGCGTACTGCCTTACTTGTTTTGAAACACTTGAGGTTCTCTTTTAACGGGTTGACACACGAGAGTTTTCTCCTTACGGGGTTAAACACTGAGGTTTTTTCTCTTAAAGGGTAAGAAACACTGAGATCTCTTACGGGTTGAAACACGAGGTTTCACTTACTGGTGAAACACTGAGGTTCTCTACTGGTGAAACCTACGGTTTCTCTTACTGGGTGAAACACTACGGTTTCTCTTACTTTTTTATAAAAAAAACAATAGTATTTTTCTTAATTGCTTACTTTGTCCCCGTGAGGATTCGTTTAAATACTAAGTTTTTTTTCTTACTTACTATGTGAACCACAAAGGTTCGGTTTAACTTGCTATGAACCATAAAGGGTTCGGGTTTATCTTGCTATTTTGTATTTGTAAAATTAAAAATATTTTTCCTTTTAGATAAAAATACAAAACTTGATTATTTTTTACCTTGCTTGCTTTAATATATTTTCAAAAAGGGTTTTGAAAAATACTAACTTAAAATTTAAAAGGGGACTAAATTTTCTAAACAAAACTAAAAGGGTATAGATTGTAAAGAAAATAAAATAAAAGGGTTAAATGGGTTTGCTTTAAAAACCTGGTGGGTTAATACCCGTGCCCTACTCCTTTTATATTATAAGTGTGCCTCCCTTTTTTCTTACTCCGTATCACATATATCTGTGCCTTTTTTGGAGATATCAAGTCTCTCTTTCTTTCTCTATTTCCCTGTTAAAGAGAAATGTCTCTTTCTTGAGACCGGTTGGTCTCCGTTCTTCTTTTCGTCTGGTGGTTTTCTCCGCCGACTGAGATGGCGATCGTGGTTGCTCTTCTTCTTCTTGTGTTCGTAACCACGGACTCCCTGATTTGTTTGTGCGAAAACTAGGGTTTCGCAAATTGGGGATCTTGCTAACCGCCTAAGATTTGGGGCTTTCTTGCTAATTCGAATCGATTTATGATTCTGATTGAGGGTGCGATACTTGTTTCTTCCAAACAGGTGTGTTCGTTCCTCTTTCTATTGATCTTGCTTTCTGCCCCTTTGATGATGACTTCTGTTTTTGATTCGATGTGGGTTCCTTTTTTATTCGAATGTTTGACAAACACTCAAAAATGATTTTCTGATTGTGTATTTAATCTGACTTTGCAAACTGTTTTGGTTTGAAAATTAGTGCGGTTTTCCTTTAATTCAAAACAGGAACACAAAAACGTTTAAACTTGGTATATGATGAATCTGCTCTGATACCAATTGTTGGCCCATTTTCACGGATCTTTGATCAACATATACCAAAATATTGAAATAAATCTTTCTTTTATTGAATCTAAATCATTTAGTCATCATGTTGATTGTTTACAAACTGATTCTATATATATAAAATGAAAGGGTGCGACTAAGGGTCGTGTCCCTTCGTGAATAACTAACTAAAATAACTGTCTTATAACTGTTTTTCCTAACTGTTTGTAACTGCCATTTGACAGCGGGTTGTGATTACCCGGATGATTGGGTTTCGACCCAATAAAGAATACAATATCATCTTTAGGAGCCAGCCCGGAAGACGTGTTTGAACTTACACCAAGCGGGTCCACAAGCTGAAGAGCTGCAGCTAGACCTTCCAACAGGATCTGTCGCCTTTGCCTAGCCTGAGAACCTCCATCTTGTGGCTGAGTTACTTGAAAAATACGGTCAATATCGTCTACGTCGAGAAGTACAGAAATTCCATCCTTGATCATGATTCTAGCTACAAGCATTGGCTCTTTTTCTAACGGTTTCTCAGACCCTTTGTTCACAGAACCTACATCACCAGAGCCAGATGGCGGGTCAACTTCAATAAGTGGTTGAGGCCTACGAATGATAGAAAATGAAACCCTTCTATGTGAATCGACATTAATGTGAGGCTGTGAATTGGAACTACCACAGGACCGGGTGGAACTGGTTTTTAGAAGATTTTTTGGCATGACAAGTTTGGTGATAATAATCATGTATGTATGGATCATTGCTATGTGTGTAGTAGCATGCTGCATATTAAGAATGCCCTCAATCTCTTCAGATGTCATATGTTTGGATCTGAACTTTATTCGAATTTTATCACTCTTCTGATTGCTACTATCTGAGCCCTGTCGCCAAATACAGGTATCATGTTTACTCTTTTGTTTAGGTCTCTGATATCTTATATCACCAGATCTATATTTATTCAGGTGCGATGGATGAGAAGGTAGGGTGTCATATAAGTATGGCTGGAGCCCAAAAGGACTGAATCAATGCTGACGAAGAGTATGGTGACATTAAATGTGGGGACAATAACCCATTTTGTAACAACTTTTGTTGAATGGTATTGTTCAATAGTCCAGCATGACTTACATGTAGCATGGGGTTCGCTGTAGGAGTGAAAAGCTAAAAGTAAAATAACACTCATCCATGTGATAAATGCACAAATTATCCAAATAATAAAGAGACCCGTTAATTGGCTAACTACAACCAATGCAACCATTGAAAAAAATAATGTATACAAATATATAATTGTTAAGATTCCAAGGGAAAACACAGAGACCTCTAAATTTCTAATTATTGCTGGTATCATTAGCCTGCAATCAGTTAAAGTTGACTAAGTGATAAACTCTTTAACCTTGTTCAAGACTACACAACTTCCTAAAACTAACATATGTAAATAAGTACAAATATTGAAAAAATAAGTTGCTTTTTAAATAAGTCATAGAAGTGAATAACCTGTATAGTTCGTTGTCTCTTTTCATGCCACTCCATAACTTGTATAGTTCATTGTCTCTATTCTGCAAAAAAATGTTACGCATATATGAATAGATTATGATTAAAAGACCGAGTTTTGAGAATAAAATCATTAGTAACTTCATCCCTTTTCTCATGCTCCTATTGCATTTCTAAAGATCTCAATGTTTCCGCCAAGTGTAACTCCTTGTTTAGTTTATCTGTCATTATCTCTTACTCATTATCACCGGCGACTAAAGAATCTGAAGAAGAAATCGACGAAAAAGTAAGTCTATTATTAAGGTACACATTATCATGCACATAGCTAGATAATACAACGGTCCGTGTTAGCCATCCAAAGTGTAATTGCAATACTTACAGCATCCTAAATGTTTTTATTTTTTAGAATATGAAACGATCATAGTACCTAATAACTTATAACGTGCAAAAATGTTTGTGTCAATACCAGCTGTTCCAACTGGACTCATTTAACCCGTAGCCCGACCCGAACAAACTACATATATGTTGCAGAATATAAAGTTCCATTACCTATCATGATATTTTCCTTGAGCATAGCCAAATTGAGGAGAATCTTGGCATATTGGTAATCAGAACATCATTGTTGTCTTTGGTAAATTTTGATTACTTTATAATAAAATATGTAAACAGAACCAGAAGTTTTTCTTTTGGCAAAAAGGAAATACCCCTTGTGAGATTGGAGTAAAAGTCTCTCAATAATTAGGTAATTTAATTTCACTCTTTAACAATAAATTTTAATTTCAAGATTGCTTGAAACTATTATCTGACCCCTACATAATAAGATGATTAGATGCAGAATCTATTTAACCAAGCATTAAAAACCAAATAATATGATATTAATTGCAATAATCAGATAAATGATCTTGTAAAAGTTGATTAGATTTAAGTTATATATTAAAATCAGACCTTGACTTGTGCTTTGATTTTTTAGCAGGCCTCTTCAATTTCTTTGCTTCCTTTACTTTGTTCTTACAATTTTTGCCATTGATCTTTGTTGACCACTTTTTTCGACGCCGTCCATCATTGGAAGAATCCGAGTCAGGCTCTGAGTAGGAACTGAAGAATCAGACTCTATTTCTGAACCAGGTGATGAGTACTTTCTGTGTTTCTTTCTTTTATCTTTAGAAATTTCACCACAATCTGCAATTCTTACCAACCTAGATGGTTTTCCATTGGACGTTCCCCATCCATCAGCTGTCAAAAAGTTTACTTGAACAATAAATTCCCAATTCATCAGCTTTTGAACACCGCCAAGGCTTATAAGATCAGCAATATTATCCTACAAAAGGATATACAACAAATCAAAAAGGTATCGCTCCTAGATATAATATAAACTCTTAGGCTTGTTACAATTTTAGGGTTACCTCATTATCTGCAAGACCATACAAAGTAAACGCACCATTATGCTGCAGAGCGCCATTATTAGAATCAAGAAGTTTCAATAATGGCATGATGCCACCATTATGGGCAATACCAGCTTGGTTGTGTGTGTCCTGGTAATACAAGTAACATTTAGCAAGCACGCAACTCAAAACATAAGAGCTAAATAACTTTTAAATGATATGAACTACAATTTGACAATCACAGCCTAAAACAACTGTCATAAAAAATGTTAAACCTAAACAGCTAGGATCCGGTTCATTATTATCCGTTTCTCTTTTGTTTAACAAACTTGATGTCCAGAACGCTATTGCAGGTGTAAAACTCTCAACATTCTGTGTAATTGACTTTGTTGAATTGGCATACAATATCTGTGTAAATAAACAGTGCGTTAATAATGTATCACAGGTGCATAAGAAAAAGAATTTTTTCATGTATGAAATTACCAGCAACATCACCAAAGGGCCATTATAGTGTGTAGATCTATTCCATGACCGGCATCTTTATGTTTACCAAGCATTCTATCATGTAGGTACACCAACCCGTTAGTCTTGTTCATGTTGATGTTGTTCATCAGTTCATCAATATGACTCATGAACAGTTATGAAAAACATATAGATTGATGATGTCTTGTTCATTAGTAGTCAGTCTTGTTCATCAGTTAGTGATGTTCATCTGTTCATCAACAAGACTGAGGAACTGATGAACAAGACTAACTATGATGAACACTTATGAACAAGACTAACCGTCTGCATATTTGTTTTAACAGTGCTTGCAATTACATCACTTTGGCTAGCAATCCATCTCGTAAATTCGTAATAGTGCAACTTAATGTACACAACTTATGACCACAAATTAAGTGAATTTTGTTTCAACTTATCTTGCGGACTATGAGTCTAATTAGACACGAGTAATAATAAATAACACGCCTATTTTTGAGGCTTATTACGAAAGAAGTCGGGAAAAGTAAGTATTACCAAACACCCACATACACAAGCGGCAACACTTTTAGAAACCAATTTAACCATAAACCAATGTAAATAACCCCAGAAGCAATAAATTAAACAAAAAGCACACATGCTTTATCACACATATAAACTGTATAAATCACAAACCGGAGTGAGTTAAACCTAAAAAGCAATCGATGTAATTAGAAAAAAACACAAAACCCGTTAGTCTGGTTCATCTGTTAATGTTGTTCATCAGTTCATCAATATGACACATGAACAATTATGAAAAACATGTAGATTGATGTTGTCTTGTTCATTAGTAGTCAGTCTTGTTCATCAGTTAGTGATGTACATTAGTTCATCAACAAGATTGAGGAACTGATGAACAAGACTAACTATGATCAACACCTATGAACAAGACTAACGGTATGCATATCTGTTTTTACAGTGCTTGCAATTACATCACTTTGGCCAACAATCAATCTTGTAAATTCGTAATAGTGCAACTTAATGTACACAACTTATGACCACAACTTAAGTGAATTTTGTTTCAACTTATCTTGCGGCCTATCAGTCTAATGAGACACGAGTAATAATATATCACGGGCCTATTTTTGAGGCTCATTAGGAAAGAATTCGGGAAAAGTAAGTATTACTAAACACCCACATACACAAGCGGCAACACTTTTAGAAAACAATTTAAATTAACCCCAGTCTTACCCCCCAACACCCCCACTTCTCCAATTTACCTCATACCATACAGCAACAAATTAGAAAAAAAGCACACACACTTTATCTAATAGAAACCGTATAAATCACAAACCGGAGTGAGTTAACCCTAAAAACCAATCCATGTAATTAGAAGAAAACACAAAACCCGTTAGTCTTGTTCATCAGTTAATGTTGTTCATCAGTTCATCAATATGACTAATGAACAGTTACGAAAAACATGTAGATTGATGTTGTCTTGTTCATTAGTAGTCAATCTTGTTCAACAGTTAGTGATGTTCATCAGTTCATCAACAAGACTGAGGAACTGATGAACAAGACTAACTATGATCAACACTTATGAACAAGACTAACGGTATGCATATCTATTTTAACAGTGCTTGCAATTACATCACTTTTGCCAGCAATCCATCTTGTAAATTCGTAATAGTGCAACTTAATGTACAAAACTTATGACCACAAATTATGTGAATTTTGTTTCAATTTATCTTGCGGCCTATGAGTCTAATTAGACACAAGTAATAATATATCACAGGCCTATTTTTGAGGCTCATTACAAAAGAAGTCAGGAAAAGTAAGTATTACCAAACGCCAACATACACAAGCGGCAACACTTTTAGAAACCAATTTAACCATAACCAATTTAAATAACCTCGAGAAGAAACAAATTAAACAAAAAGCACACACACTTTATCACACATAGAAACTGTATAAATCACAAACCGAAGTGAGTTAAACCTAAAAACCAATCGATGTAATTAGAAGAAAACACAAAACCCTTTAGTCTTGTTCATCAGTTAATGTTGTTCATTAGTTCATCAATATGACTGATGAACAGTTATGAAAAACATGTAGATTGATGTTGTCTTGTTCATTAGTAGTCATTCTTGTTCATCAGTTAGTGATGTTCATCAGTTCATCAACAAGACTAAGGAACTGATGAACAAGACTAACTATGATGAACACTTATGAACAAGACTAACGGTCTGCATACTGTTTTGACAGTACTTGTAATTACATCACTTTGGCTAGCAATCCATCTCGTAAATTCGTAATAGTGAAACTTAATGTACACGACTTGTGACCACAACTTAAGTGAATTTTGTTTCAACTTATCTTGCGTCCTATCAATTAATTAGACACGAGTAATATAACATAGGCTTATTTTTTAGGCTCATTACAAAAGAAGGTAGAAAAAGTAAGTATTAGCAAACACCCACATAAACAAGCGGCAACACTTTTAGAAACCAATTTAACCATAAACCAATTAAATATAACCCCGAGAAGCAACAAATTAGACAAAAAGCACACACACTTTGATCCCCCCCCCCCCCCCCCCCCCCCCCCCCCCCCCCCCCCCCCACACATAGAAACTGTATAAATCATAAACCGGAGTGAGTTAACCCTAAAAACCAATCTATGTAATTAGAAGAAAACATAAAACCCATTAGTCTTGTTCATCAGTTAATGTTGTTCATCAGTTCATCAATATGACTCATGAACAGTTATAAAAACATGTAGATTGATGTTGTCTTGTTCATTAGTGGTCAGTCTTGTTCATTAGTTAGTTAGTGATGTTCATCTGTTCATCAACAAGACTAAGGAACTGATGAACAAGACTAACTATGATAAACACTTATGAACAATACTAACCGTGTGCATATTTGTTTTAATAGTGCTTGCCATTACATCACTTTGGCTAGCAATCCATCTCGTAAATTCGTAATAGTGCAACTTAATGTACACAACTTATGACCACAACTTAAGTGAATTTTGTTTCAACTTATCTTGCGGCCTATCAGTCTAATTAGAGACGAGTAATAATATATCACACGCCTATTTTTGAGGCTCATTACGAAAGAAGTCAGGAAAAGTAAGTATTACCAAACACCCACATACACAAGCGGCAACACTTTTAAAAACCAATTTAACCATAAACCATTTTAAATAACCCCCAGAAGAAACAAATTAGACAAAAAGCACACACACTTTATCACACATAGAAACCGTATAAATAACAAACCGGAGTGAGTTAACCCTAAAAACCAATCGATGTAATTAGAAGAAAACACAAAACCTGTTAGTCTTGTTCATCTGTTAATGTTGTTCATCAGTTCATCAATATGACTGATGAACAGTTATGAAAAACAAATAGATTGATGTTGTCTTGTTCATTAGTAGTTAGTCTTGTTCATCAGTTCATCAACAAGACTGAGGAACTGATGAACAAGACTAACTATGATCAACACTTATGAACAAGACTAACGGTATGCATATCTGTTTTTATAGTGCTTGCAATTACATCACTTTGGCCAGCAATCCATCTCGTAAGTGCAACCTAATGTACACAACTTATGACCAAAACTTAAGTGAATTTTGTTTTAACTTATCTTGCGGCCTATGAGTCTAATTAGACACGAGTAATAATATATCAAAGGCCTATTGTTGAGGCTAATTACGAAAGAAGTCGGGTAAAGTAAGTATTACCAAACACCCACATACTCAAGCGGTAAAACTTTTAGAAAGCAATTTAACCATAAACCAATTTAAATTAACCCCTAGAAGCATCAAATTAGACAAAAAGCACACACATTTTATCACACATAGAAACCGTATAACTCACAAAACAGAGTGAGTTAACCATAAAAACCAATCGATGTAATTAGAAGAAAACACAAAACCCGTTAGTCTTGTTCACTAGTTATTTTTGTTCAACAGTTCATCAATATGACTAATGAACAGTTATGAAAAACATGTAGATTGATGTTGTCATGTTCAGTAGTAGTCAGTCTTGTTCATCAGTTAGTGATGTTCATCAGTTCATCAACAAGACTGAGGAACTGATAAACAAGACTAAATTTGATCAACACTTATGAACAAGACTAACGGTATGCATATTTGTTTTAACAGTGCTTGCAATTACATCACTTTGGCCAGCAATCCATCTCGTAAATTCATAATAGTTCAACTTAATGTATACAACTTATGACCACAACTTAAGTGAATTTTGTTTCAACCTATCACAGGCCTATTTTTGAGGCTCATTACGAAAGAAGTCGGGAAAAGTAAGTATTACCAAACACCCACATACGCAAGCGGCAATACTTTTAGAAACCAATTTAAACATAAACCAATTTAAATTAACCCCCAGAAGCAAAAAATTAGACAAAAAGCACACACATTTTATCACACATAGAATCTGTATAAATCACAAACCGGAGTGTGTTAACCCTAAAAACCAATCGATGTAATTAGAAGAAAACACAAAACCCGTTAGTCTTGTTCATCAGTTAATGTTATTCATCAGTTCATCAATATGACTAATGAACAGTTATGAAAAACATGTAGATTGATGTTGTCTTGTTCAATAGTAGTCAGTCTTGTTCATCAGTTAGTGATGTTCATCAGTTCATCAACAAGACGAACTGATGAACAAGACTAACTATGATGAACACTTATGAACAAGACTAACGGTCTTCATATTTGTTTTAACAGTGTTTGCAATTACATCACTTTGGCCAGCAATCCATCTCATAAATTCGTAATAGCGGAACTGAATGTACACAACTTAAGTGAATTTTCTTTCAACTTATCTTGCGGCCTATGAGTCTAATTAGACACGAGTAATATATATCACACGCCTATTTTTGAGACTTATAACAACCCAAAATTTTCATCAATGCAAAATCAACCTATTTTATTATGAATACCATTGTTGTACTGGGTAAATTTTTCGCTTTTAATACATTACTTCATTAACAATATCTCATTTGCACCGCAACTTGCATAACTAAGGAAACGCGCTCACACAACCTATTCTATTTCAATCATATTCTTACATGTATGTCAACGAACTGATAATATGTCAAGTCAATATCTTAATATCATTTATACAAAGTACATTACTCATATAATGCACCATTTGCAACGTTATATCAAAACGGGCTTTAAACCGTTATCATATACCTCTAAACCCTAATTCCATGAAAGGTTAATATCTAAAGTGAATGTACAAGCTGCTAAGATACATGTATAAGTAATATAACATCTCATTTGAATATACATTCCCTCCAAATTAAGGTATAAGTCTTTAAAGCATAATGTACAAGTCATTAACGCATGATATTCAAAATAGCCGTTTTACCTCTGTTTCCCCAATGAATCATGTATAATCTATCAAGTACAAGTTACAAGCAAGTCATATAGTTCATTTACAATCCATATTCATCCTCATTTCATGAAATTTCAAGAAACCAAAGTCAGAAACCTTAACCCGAGCTAAATACTAAACCGTGACCCGTTTCTTCATTTTTATCCATTATAAATCTCAACCAACACTCAAATAAGTTGTAATAACTTAATTTATAACATTATCAATCATATTCTATCTTTATTTCATCATTTCATCTCAATTATACACAAAATAAATCCAAGAAACCCTAAACGTGCCCTAATTTGACTTTGGACCTGTTTACTCGTTTTCACCCATTTTAAACCCGAACCACCTATCAATTCTTGTTAATAATCCTTAATAAAAGTCTTGTGAACATATATCTAACATTATAACACAAGTGTACTCGAATTGGAAGCTTAAAAACCCTAAACGAGCCTTATGAACCCGTGTACACCTTTTCTTGCATTTTTGACCCATTTCATCATTTTACCTATTTTAAAACTCGAACCACTAATCCAATAATGTTGTAAACTCATAATATAAACTTTATAATCATTAATCCATCATTACTAATCAAGTATATTCGAAATCTAAGCAAGAAAACCCTAATTGAATTCAAATCTGACCCGCGACACCTTTTTCTCCATTTGACCCGTTTGAAACACTAACCATGCAATCAAGCACGTCCATGACACACCTCCTTCATCCATAAGCAGCTTACCCACCTAATTGAACCATTTCTTGGCCAAAAATCAAACCACATCACCCTCTTTTGCTCCATAATAAGACGCGGCTGAGTTTAAGCCACAAACACCTTCAATACTATTTTCTAGCTTTGACAACACATTTATAGCTCCTCCAACTCAGCCCTTAGCCTCTGCAAATCACCTCCCATGTGTCCTAACCTGATCACTAAGTTTTCTTGGCCTCTAAGGGTTGCTAATACTATAAATAGGAGCACATATACTTCATTTCAACTCATCTCCCACTTCTTCTTTCTATAACCTATTAGAGCAACAATTCTCTGCTCAATAAAGTCCTAAGGAGATCCAATAACAAGAATCAATAGAAGCTTTGAAGCTTGAAGCCCCATAGTCGTTATTCTAGGCGTACGAAGCTAAAAGTCCCGATTTTGACCCGTTTCCAAGCTATAAGCTCAAACCCAGGTTCTATGATCTTCATACCTGCTCCTACACTCTTATAATGTTTATATGATCCTAAATATACTCTTGTTAAAGTTTTATTACTCAATTCATGCTCATTTTCCATTTTGATCCAAAACCGTACACCCGAAACCCTAATTTCATGTTTTTCATAAATCTAAAAGTTATAATGATAAAACGTTGTTATAATCTATCCTAACATGCTTAAATAATGTTATTATAACTACTTTTTTGATTATTGAAGGAATTTTAATTAAAAACCTGCGCGTTTACGTTTTAAAACCCTAATATTACCCGTTTTGCTTCCTAGCTTAACGAATTGTTATTTTAAAATTTTGTTATGTTAAATCCTCATATTTTAGCTTATATTAATAAGTTATAACCTGAAAATATCATTTAGATACTTAAAATAAGCTTGCATGGCATTTTGGACTTGTTTTGTAAAAGTATTCCATGCAAGGGGTATATATCATAACTTTTTAAAACTTATAACTAAAAGGACTATTTTTTCCCTATTTCTAAAGTTATAACTATAGGGGTCTATTATGTCACTTTCCAAAGTGCAAGGTTTACTTTGTACATCTTTTAAACTTGAAGGACAAAACTCGTAAAAGTGCAAACTTCAAGGGTATATTTTGCCATTTTTCATTCTTAAGGGTCTAAAATGTAACATTTTGAAAAAGTATAAAAACATGTTCAAAACATTACAAGACATAACTTTAATTAACGCTTGTCGTGCTTAACATTTCCAGATATTGACCAAAACGCTTAAAACCGATTATATCGTATCACAATACTAGGGAGCTTCATATTAAGGGGTTTCATCTTGGTATTACGTTCTGACTGAGTTGTTGGGTTTACGATTTAAAGTGCCCTAGCTCCTTAAACGTTTACTGAATGACCTCTGAATTATGATGGCCCGAACGGTGATACAATAATTCTAAACTCTCCAATCAAACTTATACAATATTAAACTCTTAGAATCAAAGTTCTAGAGTACAATTTTCCTAAGACTCGACATATTATCCCAGGTTATGTGACGAAGCTGCTTTCTTTCAAGTTGATATACTTTCTGCCCGAGTAGATAACATCGTACTACCATAAAGACGCCTTTCCTTTGATATACTTTTGCCGTTAATCAGATTTCCCTATCAGGTGAGATTCATAACCTCGCCTTTACTTATTTACATGTTTTATAAACCCGCGAGGGGGATACATGCTTGTTACAAACTCTTTTACATACTCGTTTATCTTATAACAAATGTGATTACTTTATAAACCTATGATACCTAATATAAACCATGAATGCAAGTGTTTTTCCAACTGTATGCTATCCAAATATATTATTACCTAAGTAGCTTCCAGTGCCATTATTTCCATATCATGAATCATTAATTACTTGCATTGCGAGTGAACGCGAATATTGTGAATAGATCTATTGGGGGTGACGGCTCCCGTTGGTATACCCATTCATCAGGTAGACAAACGTACTATATTTGTCCTAATAGGTAACCTTGGCAAGTTACCTTTTCCACGGGGACATCTGTCCCTAACCAATATCACTACGGTGATCTTTCCTGTTAACATATTGATGTCATGAGATTAGGTGCAATAATAATGTTACCATTTTTCCATGATAATTGTATTCGTTGCAATTATTACCAATTACGGGTGTATAACAACGTAGCCCAATCACTATTAAACTTGCATTCAACCATATAATAATCAACTGTTTTCCATGATAATACTGTTCTCCATAATAATACTGCTCTCCATGATAATACCGGTCTCCAGGATAATAATGTTGTCCATGTTAATTATCCCCGCAATACCAATATTTCCATTATGATAACTTGTATTTAACTACTACATTTCAAACCTATGAATTTCACTCAACCTTTGTGTTGACCCTTTTTATGCATGTTTATCCTAGGTAATTGAGCAACTTATGGCATGGAGTGACATGGACTTGAAGATGGCTAAAACTTGTTATCATTCACATTTTATGTTTCTAGATTTTGGGACTTGCCTTTGTAAAACTCTGATTTTAAATGAATAATAACGTATCTTTTAAAAACGTCTCTTTTGAGTTGTTTTCTATTATTGTAACTGTTGTACTATGAAGTAATACCCCAGATTAGCTTCCATTGCTATATGTAAAAATGGGGGTGTTACAGAGTGGTATCAGAGCTCACGGTTATAGAGAACAAGGGTAAAACCTTAACTATAACTACTTTTCTTTTGCCATCAATATCCTCCGTGTCACTCCATTTCCTAAAGCAGTGTATGTAAGAAATTTTCTTACCAAATACTACGTAACTATTATAACTTATATTAGTTTTCTACCAAGTTATTAGAGAGGTGTAATCTTGGAAGTAAGTAGACGTGTAAAAGGAGGCAATTATAATTATGATGCGCAACATAATTATAAATGCATCACACATGTGAACTTGTAACCTTGATTAGCCTAACATGAAAATCAAGTTCGTGCTAAGTATTCCTATCTATTACCTAATCTCACTTTAACATTCATCTAAATCTCGGGACGAGAATTCTTTAAGGGGTGGAGACTATAACAAACCAAAATTTTCATCAATGCAAAATTAACCTATTTTATTATGATCACATTTGTACGGAGAAATTTTTTGCTTTATTACATTACTTACATTACCAATATCTCAATATGCAACGCAACTTGCATAACTAAAGTAAACGAGCTCACACAACCTATCTATGTCAATCCTATCTACATATATGTCAAGCAAAATCGAAATATATGTCAAGTCAATATCTTAATATCATTTATACAAAGTACATTACTCATATAATGCACCATTTGCAACGTTATATCAAAACGGGCTTTAAACCGTTATCATATACCTCTAAACCCTAATTCTATAAAAGGTTAATACCTAAAGTGAATGTACAAGCTGCTAAGACACATGTACAAGTAATATAACATCTCATTTGAATATACATTCCCTCCAAATTAAGGTACAAGTCTTTAAAGCATAATGTACAAGTCATTAATGCATGATAATCAAAATAGCCGTTTTACCTCCGTTTCCCTAAGGAATCATGTATAATCTATCAAGTACAAGTTACAAGCAAGTCATATATTTCATTTACAATCCATATTCATCCTCATTTCATGAAATTTCAAGAAACCAAAGTCAGAAACCTTAACCCGAGCTAAATACTAAACTGTGGCCCGTTTCTTCATTTTTATCCATTATAAATCTCAACCAACACTCAAATAAGTTGTAATAACTTAATTTCTAACATTATCAATCATATTCTATTTTCATTTCATCATTTCATCTTAATTATACACGAAATAAATTCAAGAAACCCTAAACGTGCCCTAATTTTACTTTGGACCCGTTTACTCATTTTCACCCATTTTAAACCCGAACCACCTATCAATTCTTGTTAATAATCCTTAATAAAAGTCTTGTGAACATATATCTAACATTATAACATAAGTGTACTCGAATTGGAAGCTTAAAAACCCTAAACGAGCCTTACGATCACAGTTGTATACTTTTTTCTTGATTTTTGACCCCATTTCATATTTTACCTATTTTTAAAACTCGAACCATAATCCATAATGTTGCTTAAACTCCATAATATAAAATTTATAATCATTAATCCATCTATTCTAATAAGTATATTCGAAATCTAAGCAAGAAAACCCTAATCGAATTCAAATCTGACCCGCGACACCTTTTTCTCCATTTGACCCGTTTGAAACACTAACCATGCAATCAAGAACCTCCATAACACACCTCCTTCATCCATAATCAGCTTACCCACCTACTTGAACCATTTCTTGGCCAAAAATCAAACCACATTACCCTCTTTTGCACCATAATAAGCCGCGGCTGAGTTTAAGCCACAAACACCTTCAATACTATTTTCTAGCTTTGACAACACATTTATAGCTCCTCCAACTCAGTCCTTAGCCTCTCCAAATCACCTCCCATGTGTCCTAACCTGATCACTAAGTTTTCTTGGCCTCTAAGGGTTGCTAATACTATAAATAGGAGCACATATACTTCAATTCAACTCATCCCCCACTTCTTCTTTCTATAACCCATTAGAGCAAAAATTATCTGCTCAAGAAGGTCCTAAGAAGATCCAAGAACAATAATCAATAGAAGCTTTGAAGCCTTGAAGCCCCATAGTCATTATTCTAGGCGTACGAAGCTAAAAGTCCCGATTTTGACCCCCCAACCACCGCCCTCTCCACACCTTCCAAGTATAAGCTCAAACCCCAGGATCGTAATGGATCTTCATACCTGCTCCTACACTCTTATAATGTTTATATGATCCTAAATATACTCTTGTTAAAGTTTTATAACTCAATTCATGCTCATTTTCCATTTTGATCCAAAACCGTACACCCGAAACCCTAATTTCATGTTTTTCATAAATCTAAAAGTTATAATGATAAAACGTTGTTATAATCTATCCTAACATGCTTAAATAATATTATTATAACTACTTTTTTTATTATTGAAGGAATTTTAATTAAAAACCTGCGCGTTTACGTTTTAAAACCCTAATATTACCCGTTTTGCTTCCTAGCTTAATGAATCGTTATTTTAAACTTTTGTTACGTTAAATCCTCATATTTCAGCTTATATTAATAAGTTATAACCTGCAAATATCATTTAGAAACTTAAAATAAGCTTGCATGGCATTTTGGACTTGTTTTGCAAACGTATTCCATGCAAGGGGTATATATCATAACTTTCTGAAACTTATAACTAAAAGGACTATTTTTGCCATATTTCTAAAGTTATAACTATAGGGGTCTATTATGTCACTTTCAAAAGTGCAAGGTTTACTTTTTACATCTTTTAAACTTGAAGGACAAAACTCGTAAAAGTGAAAACTCCAAGGGTATATTTTGCCATTTTTCATTCTTAAGGGTCTAAAATGTAACATTTTGAAAAAGTATAAAAACATGTTCAAAACATTACAAGACATAACTTTAATTAACGCTTGTCGTGCTTATCATTTCCAGATATTGACCAAAACGCTTAAAACCGATTATATCGTATCACAATACTAGGGAGCTTCATATTAAGGGGTTTCATCTTGGTATTACGTTCTGACTGAGTTGTTGGGTTTACGATTTAAAGTGCCCTAGCTCCTCAAACATTTATTGAATGACCTCTGAATTATGATGGCCCGAACGGTGATATAGTAATTCCAAACTTATACAATATTAAACTCTTAGAATCAAAGTTCTAGAGTACAATCTTCCCAAGAGCTCCGACAATTCCAGGTGTTACGTGTGAAGCTGCTTTCTTTCAAGTTTGATTTACTGTGTCCGGGCCCGAGTAGAGTAGATTACATAGTACTACAAACAGACGCCTTTCCTTTGATATACTTTTCCGTTAATCAGATTTCCATATAGGTGGACTTCATAAAAGGTTCGCCTTTACTTTTTACATGTTTTAATAAACCGCGAATGAGGGATACATGCTTGTTACAACTCTTTTTACGCATACTCGTTTTTCTTTATAACAAATGTGCATTACTTTTATAATAACTTGAATCCTAATTTAAATCATGATATGCAAGTGTTCTTTCCAACTGTAGGCTATCCATATATTATTACCTAAGTCAGGCTTCCAGTTGACTTTATTTCCATATCATGAATATTCAATTTTTTGCCATTGCGAACAGTGAACGCGAATATTGTGGAATGATTCTATTGGGGTGATGGCTCCAGTGGTAGGATTCCCATTCTTCAGGTAGACAAACGGCATATATTTGTCCTAATAGGTATCATTGGCAAGTTACTTGTACTAGGGGACATTATCGTGTCTCTATACAATATCAATGACGGTGATCTTCCCCTGTTAAAGCTTATTGATGTCATGAGTTTATGTGCAAATAATATTGTTATAAAAGTTTTCCTAGATTATTGTTTTCGTGCGCAATTATTTCCTATTACATGTGTACAAAACAACGTTCCTAATCACTTTTAAACTTGCATTCAACATAATATAGTCATACTTGTTTGCCATGATTTGTCTTTGTTCTACGGATAATATGGTCTCCATGATAAGTATCCCCGCAATCATCCAATATTGCCATTATGTTAACTGGTTTTCATCTATTACATTTCTAACCTCTATGAATTTCACTCAACCTTTGTGTTGACCCTTTTCATGCATGTTTATCCTAGGTAATTGAGCAACTTATGGCATGGAGTGGCATGGAGTGGCATGGACTTGAAGATGGCTAAAACTTGTTATCATTCACATTTTATGTTTCTAGATTTTGGGACCTGCCTTTGTAAAACTCTGAATTCTTTAAAGGAAATGATAACATATCTTTTAAAAACGTCTCTTTTGAGTCGTTTTCTATGATTATGACTGTTGTACTATGAAGTAATACCCATATCAGCTTCCGCTGCTATTTGTCAAAATGAGGGTGTTTGAGGCTCATTACGAAAGAAGTCAGGAAAAGTAAGTATTACCAAACACCCACATACACAAGCGGCAACACTTTTAGAAAACAATTTAAATTAACCCCAGAAGCAACAAATTAGAAAAAAAGCACACACACTTTATCACACATAGAAACCGTATAAATCACAAACCGAAGTGAGTTAAACCTAAAAACCAATCCATGTAATTAGAAGAAAACACAAAACTCGTTAGTCTTGTTCATCAGTTAATGTTGTTCATCAGTTCATCAATATGACTAATGAACAGTTATTAAAAACATATAGATTG
>BQNB010069652.1:0-30779 GCA_026074375.1 Tanacetum coccineum | reverse complement strand
CTCGATTTCGCGTACTCGTCTTTTTCTTGTCTGAGAATAATTGCGGATATTTGCTTCTAAAGAAGTCTTCTCGTTCCCACGTGAACTTCGGACCTCGCCGCGAGTTCCAACAGAGTTTGAATCCCACAGAGTTTATCAGGTAACTCTAACTTGTAAGCCACATGACCAATTCTCTCGATTATCTTGAACGACCCAATGTACCGTGGACTTAACTTTCCTCTTTTGCCAAAATGGATCACGCCCTTCCAAGGCGACACCTTTAACATGACCATGTCTCCTACACTAAACTCCATCGGTTTACGCCTCACATCCGCATAACTTTTTTGACGACTATGAGCGGTTAATAAACGGTTTTTGATTTGTACAATCTTTTCTGTCATTTCTCAAACTAGTTCCGGCCCCGTGAGGTGGCTATCTCCAACTTCACTCCAACAAATAGGAGATCTACACTTCCGTCCGTAGAGTACTTCGAAAGGCGCGGCTTTAATACTTGCATGATAACTGTTATTATAAGAAAACTCAACTAGGGGTAAACGTCGATCCCAATTCTTACCAAAATCAATCACACATGCCTGCAACATGTCTTCCAAGGTCTGAATTGTCCTCTCACTCTGCCCATCTGTTTCTGGGTGGTAGGCAATGCTTATATTCACTTTGGTTCCTAAGGCGTTCTGAAGTGATCTCCAAAATCCTAAGGCAAATCGGCTATCTCTGTCCGATATGATTGATACGGGCACCCCGTGTCTATAAACAATCTCCTTCAAATACTGATGTGTTAATTTCTCCATACTATCGGTCTTCTTCATTGGCAGGAATTGAGCCGACTTAGTTAACCGATCGATAATAACCCATATCGTGTCATAACCACTAGGGGTTCTCGGGAGTCCAGAAATGAAATCCATAGTTATCTTCTCCCATTTCCATTCAGGGATTTCGGGTTTTTGGAGTAAACTTGACGGCTTCTGATGCTCAGCCTTTACCTTGGCCGCAAGTCAGCACATTACTAACGTAGTGGCGATATCAAGCCTTCATATTCAAGCCACCAAAAAAGCTTCTTCAAGTCTTGTTACACTATCAGAACAGGATGAATCGAATACTTCGAATTATGCGACTCGTGCATAATCAGGTCTCGCAATCTACCAAACAATGGTAACTATATTCGTTTATCAAAGTATCGAATTCCGTCGGAGCGAATTTCAAATATCGGTTTCAACAATCTTCCCAAATTTTCTGCCTTCACATTGTCTCCTTTTATTGCTTCAGTCTGAGCTTTAAGTATTCTTTCGGACAAGTCAGGATAAACTGTCATAACTAGTGCTCGAACCCTTATCGGTTTTTCTCTTTCCTTTCTGCCCAATGCATCGGCCACCACATTGGCTTTACCAGGATAGTAGCGGATTTCACAATCATAGTCGCTGAAAAGTTCAATCCACTGACGCTGTCTCATATTGAGCTCTTTTTGGTCCAAAATGTATTGAAAACTTTTGTGGTCTGTGTACACAACACACCTTATCCCATACAAATAGTGTCTCCACAACCTAAGTCCAAAAATCACAGCCTCCAGCTCTAAATCGTAAGTCGTATAATTCTCTTCATGCTTCTTTAATTGGCGTGAGGCGTATGCGATTACCTTCTCCCCTTGCATCAAAACTGCTCCAAAACCTTTGATTGATGCATCATAGTATGCTACAAAGTCTTCTGTCCCTTCAGGAAATGACAAGATAGGCGCACTGCATAATTTCTGTTTCAGCATCTCAAATGATTCTTCTTCTTCACCCCATTCAAACTTCTTGTTTTTTTGAGTTAGCTTGGTAAGTGGTTTTGAAATCAAAGAAAATCCCTCGATGAACCTTTTATAATATCTAGACAATCCCAGAAATTGTCTTACTTCGGTTGGTGTTGTAGGCGCGACCCAATTCTTAATAGCTTCAATTTTTAAGGGATCAACGTGAACACCTTTGCTATCGATCACATGGCTAAGAAATTGTACAAAATCCAACCAGAAGTCAAACTTTGAGAACATGGCGTACAACTGCTCCTTCTTGAGTAACCCAAGAATAATCTTCAAGTGTTCTTCATGCTCCTCCTTACTCTTGGAGTATATAAGTATGTCATCAATAAATACAATCACGAATTTGTCGAGATACGACTTGCATACTCGATTCATCAAATCCATGAATACCGCATGAGCATTGGTTAGTCCAAACGGCATCACCTGGAATTCATAATGACCATACCGGGTTCGGAATACGGTGATTGGAATGTCTTCTTCCCTAATGCGGAGTTGGTGATATCTCGATCGCAGATCAATCTTTGAGTACACACAAGAGCCTTGAAGTTGGTCAAGGTCATCAATCCTCGAAAGTGGATACCGGTTCTTGATCGTCAACTTGTTCAATTCACGGTAATCGATACACATGCGGAAAGATCCATCCTTCTTCTTAACAAACAACACCGGAGCTCCCCAGGGCGATGAGCTCGGGCGAATAAATCCTTTCTCTGACAACTCCTTCAATTGATCAGACAACTCCTTCATTTCTGACAGCGCCAAATGGTAAGGTGCACGTGCAACAAGTACAGCTCCTGGCACAAGTTCTATTCTGAATTCTACTTGTCGAGGTGGTGGGAGTCCTGGTAGATCATCAGGAAACACCTCGGGAAATTCACATACCACATGCACATCTTTTAAATGTCTCTTTGATGGTTCTTTCTTAGTCACATGGGCTACAAACAACTGGCTACCTCTCTCCACGTACTTCCTCGCCTTGATATAAGATATCACTTTAAGTCTAGACATACCTTCATTACCTTTAACTACTAACACCTCATTTTTAACCGGTATATGCACCTCTTTCTTTCCACAAACAATGACAGCATCGTGCTCTACTAACCAATCCATCCCGATAACAATATCAAAAGTACCAAGTTCTATAGACATAAGATCGATTTCAAATAGGTGGTTAATTAGTTTCAGGGTGCAACCTCTTAAAACTGTATTCGTACTTACTATTCTTCCATCAGCCAATTCAACTTCATAACTAGTATTGAGTTTTACTGATTTAATATCAATTAAATGACTAAGACTAGTATTAACAAAACTCTTGTCAGAACCAGAATCGAACAACACACTAGCGTAATGATTGTTGATTAGAAACATACCCGCAACAACATTCGGTCCTTGACCCTTCTCGGCTTCACTGATTGCGTAAGCTCTACCAGTAGCATTACCACCCTACGGATTGTTCCTCTTTGGATAATGGTTCTTCGTGTGTCCCTTCTCCCTACATCTATAACATGTCATGATCGGCTGCGCATTGGCACCCGTAGCTACTGCCTTAACCTTATAATTACTTGCAATGTGACCCGTCCTTCCACATCTGTTACATACTATCGTGCAATAGACGAAGTGATGCTTCATACAACGATTACAGAGGGGTTTGTTTCTAGTATGCCCACCTTGCTCAGCTGGGGCGGTGGTCATTGCTCTAGCATTTCCCTGTCTTCTATTGTTATACTGGTGATGACGAGAGTTATCTTGGTAGTTGTTTCTGTTGTTGTTGTTGCCACTTTGGTTGTTGTTGCTTTCCCACTTCCTTTTATTATTCTCGGCAACTCTTTCAGCCTTGTCTTGAATTTTCTGTTCCATTAAAGTATGACCCATACGAACAGCTTCATTGAGCACAGTGGGCCTAGAGGAAGTTGTTTCCCCTTTGATGTTCTCAGGCAAACCCTTAATGTAGAGTTCAACTTTCTTCTTTTTAGTCGGGACTGCTTCAGTGCATAATAATGCTAACTCATTGAACCATTGAGTGTAAGCAGCGATATTCGTATCTCTCAACTTTAGGCTCCTCAACTCATTTTCCAGCCTCTGAACCTCTTCATCTGGACAGAATTATTCCATCATTATCTTCCTCATATCAGTCCATGATTTCCCATTAACAACATCAAGTCCTAATGTAGCGACTTAGGAATTACACCATGTCAAGGCTCGACCTTGGAGGGTGGCAACAACAAATTTCACCTTACTCCTTTCAACACACTCACTGATCCCAAACACACTTTCGGTCTTCTCAAACCAACGACATGATTCTACAGCACCTTCGTTACCATGGAATTGGGTAAGACCATATTTTATAAAGCCAACAAATGAACATTCTCGAACGGGTGGTGCCCCACCTTGGCCGCCATTTCCACCAGATCCTCCAGCAACATTTGGATTGGTTCTAGCAGCACGATCGGCTTCTAATACCTTAGCTACCTCATCAGCAACTAGCTTCGAGATTGCAGTAGCAGACATTCCCTTGGGAGGCATGATTCTGTCATGACATAAAAGAAATCATGGTGAGTACTCATACAATTATATGGCTATAATGTGTACAAATAGTATAATCCTAACATGAATTCAATAATCGACAACATACAAATAACAGGAAGCACAACACAAGTAGAGATCAAAAGTAGCCATTTGTTATTCATCTAAAGAGTTAGTACATTTATGCATTGTTACCAAAAATATGACTCACGTCATTACAAGCATGTATACCAAGTCTACCAACCAACATGCTGGTTTAGTGATTACTACAACAAAATAAGAGCACTATAAATGGAACTAAACATCTATGGGTCACGTGGAGGTCCACGGAACTCTAAAGGTTGTGAGTCCTTATCCGCATCAACATCATCATCGGCATCTTCTTGGGCAGCTCTAGCAGCATCTCTAATCATCACATACGGATCATCCGCACGCGATACAGAAGCTGAGGGAATAGGAGGCTCCTCTCGAAATCGCAATCCCTCGGGTATCTGTGGCCTAACCTGAGCCTCCTATTCGCTCAAACGCTTACCCCGACTACACTGCAACGTAAGATCCTCGACTTGCTTACTTAAACCCTCTATTAACCTCATCATATAAGAATAGTTAGTTGAAGCCTCGATCTTCTGACTGTTCATGCGAGATCATTTTCTTTGAACTTGTTCCTTATGTTGAACTCAGTGGTGTACCTTTCAAACATTTGTTTTTCTAGTTTAGTTGTCCTACTATGAATAGCCCTCAAGTCATTAGGCCTAGGACCGGGTGGAAACACCTGAGAATTATCATCAAGAAGAGTTCGTGTAGACGAACTTTCTCCCACATGAAAATTTTGATCAAACTGAAATAATGGTGGTGGTGGCTCATCTGGGTCACTAACCTCTGAATTATTCTCTTCATCATCAACCTCCATTTCCTCATCCTTATCGTCACCTTCTTCTGGATCCTCTTCTGGATCTTCCTCATCATCAACCTTCATTTCCTCTTCCTCATCGTCACCTTCTTCTGGATCTTCCTCATCTTTTTCTTTTTCTAGATCCTCTTCCAACCAACCATTATTATTATTTGGGATTTGCCCACCGACCCGTAGCTGACCAAATCCGACAGGAGCTGCAGGGGCTTGACCCAGAATGGGTTCTTCTTTAGGAATGTTCTGATCATCGTTTTCAGGAGGTAAGTTTTCCATGATAATCTGTCATCACGGAAAATAAATACGTATAAGGTCACATATATAAATAAAATTTATGCATCATATGAATGAATGAATGCGATATGTAAAATACGGATAAATGAATGCAATATACCTTGCAATGAATTTGATAAATTAATATTGATTTATTTAAACATATTAATGATTTAATAATGATTTATTTAAGTATGTAATTAAATATAAAATTTTAATACAAAGTTTAATAATCAAAGTATATCACAATATAGATTATAGTATTTATTTAATAAATACTAAGCAATGATGTATTCATAAGGAAAGAATGCTAAAATGGTAATCACTTATGATGACTTGAGCGGGAACCACGAGGAGTATTTTGCACGCGAAAATTAGAAAAATAAAGTTATAGTTTAGGTTTTTGAAAAATGACGTAATGCTCTATAACTTATGGCTCTGATACCCATCTTTAACACCCCCAAATTTGTAATAACATTCGGGTCCAACAATGGGATGTTAATAATAAGTACAACAGTCATATTTTATATAGAATGACTCGAAAAGAGATGTTATCAAAACATGTTTCATTCCAAAAGATAAGTTTAGAGTGCAGCATTATCCCAACCATACATAAACATATCATACGTGTTTTAACAAAAGATAAAAACATTGTTCGAGGGAAGGAATTTATATGATTTATCAAAAGACATTTTTATGTGCAACTTCCTCCTCTTTCTTCCAGCTCCGAATCTTTAGCCTTGATTACCTGAGATAAGACATGCTAAAAAGTCAACGAAACGTTGAGTAAATCCATAGAGTTTGTATAAATAAAAGATAGAAAACAAGCATAATTCATCAAGTGACTTGTTATACGGATAAGCCATATATCAAATTCTATATCATTAAGCTCATGACACCGAAACCTTGACAACAACGCATAACTTGTATGCAAACACAATTGCCCCAATACTAGATACTATTGCCTTATACCTACGATTCTCAATACAAATAGTCCGTTAAAAAGGTACTCAAAAGAATTCGATTCAAACATCAGACAGTTATACGCAGGTTGTCATAACCCAATAGATTCTATAAATGCAACTTAGCGCTCACCCATTATAGGCAATTGACGGTTCATGAAATTAGGCACTTTGGCAATAGCTACTCAATGATAATAACACATAATCGGGTCTAGCATACCAAAAACTACTTGTGTTCAAATTTTCAAAGCAACATGTATCTCCCTCGTGGGGGTTTAATAAAATATTTAATTAATAAATGCGAGGCTATGAACTCACCGTATGTAGATGATCGAATGAGAAATCAAGTATGAGAAAATGACTTCAAAGATTAGCCGTGACCTATAAGGCAAGTCGCGACTTAGAATGATACATCATATCATTATAATAGAATAGTTATATAATACTAGATAATAAAATCCGAAACAAGAACAATATTGCACCGAGATTAAACCAAAGTGTTTTTAAGAAGTCAATTGATGTCTAAGCTGAGGTCAAACTAAAATAAACATCTACTAAGTCTCGTCCCTTAATTCCTATCTCACTCGGATGTGGTCATGCTTTTCATTTTTCTAATCCTAGACGTAAAAGTCAATTTTCTAATTTTAGTCATTTTCAAGAGAGCATAAATCCTAAAACGTAAAAGATATAGACATGAGGCTTTCACCCCTGGAAAGGCCTTAAAGTCTACTTTCCAGAACATTAAGCCTCAAACTTCAAATGTTTACCAATTTTTAGAAAAGGACAATTTACTATCGCTAACTCAAAACAGAAAACTACCGTTTGCAGAATTTAGCCATGATCACCGGACCATATCTCTCATTCTATAAAAGATATAAAGGTGAGGTTTTCACCCCTGGAAAACCACATGAATCTAGTTTTCAAAAAATTAAGTCAATCATTCAACTCATTTACCAATCAACGGGAATTCAACTTTTACTAACCGAAGGTCAAACCAGATTATTAACTAAATTTCTTAGTTTTACCGTTTTAGTCATAAATCCTAAACTAAAATAGAAATGAGTGTGAGGCCAAGTTCTGGAGCTTCTATAAGATGTCTATCATTGACCCATGCTTTAAAACCTAAACTTTTAGTTCAAAAACCCTGACATTAACATGCTTTATAATCAAAGGTCCAGAATTGACCTACGTTCGTATTTTGACCATATCTCCCTTATACGGAGGAATTATCCCATGATGCCAAGACCTATATCTATTCACCCATAAAATTATACCACAGGATCTAGACCAAAATCTTAGAGAACAAGCTCCGTTTACCTGCTGTCCCAAAACAGTCTACTAAATCCTATTCTAAATTGATCCATAACACCTCTAAATCCTTAATTAATTCATCACAAGGCCACTAATCATCAAAGTACACTATCTAACAAACATTTTTCCTCACTTACACCAATTTATCAAGATAATCCATAATCAATGCTTGCATGATCATAAAAATCAAGCATCAAGCACATGCATTAACTAGAAAATCAAAAACAATAAAGAGGTGTTTGAGGAAGCACTTTTAACTTACAATGAGATGCTTTAAAAGATCAAACACAACCCTAGAGGGTGTTGTGTTGGGCTGCCGAAACCAAGAAGGAAAAACCAAAGAAAACCAAACTCTTTGATATACCCAAAACGTTCTAAAATCAATCCCTTGTTAACCCTTTTTCTTTGAATCAAGTCAAAAACCCTAAAAACCCAAAATCTTCAAGAAATCAAGGATTTATAACTTCATGCATGGTGATTTTTAGTAATAGGAATGGGTTGAGGATAACATTAGGGATGATTTGGTGTCAAATGGGATGGTTTTTATGGAGTTTTAAAGATTGTGGTAGTGGTTTTGGTGAGTCTGCCGTCGACAGGAGGAAGGGAAGAAGAATTCAGATGGTTTGCTATTATTTTGGGAGAGTGTGTGTTTTTTAATAGGAAAAAGGGGGGATTTATATAAGTGATAAGTGTAATTACAAAAGAAAAAAAAATAAAAAATAAAAGGGATGTGGGTTCATTGTGGTTCGACCGGATTTTTAAGGGGGAAGAGAGTGGGCTTTGGCCCATTCCCACTTAACTACTAATACCTATTATTCTCGGGCCCTAAAACCTTTCCTAGCCCGATACTTTTTTGTAAATCACGATTTTCGTCTAGGTGCAATATAAAACACGAGGAAAACGTAAAATACAAAAATAATAAAAAAAATAATTTGGCACTCAAGGCCCGAATACGAAGTCATTGGTTTCTTGATTGATAAAAACGGATAATTTAAATTGTAAGATTCACGAGGGTTTTAAAATTAACGATTTTAATAAAATCGATTAAGAAAGTGAAATGGATGATTAAAATTTAAGATTTATTTATAAACTTAAATTAAGTAGTGACCTTAATTACGGGGTTTTACATTATTGCAAAACAAATGGAGTTTGTCACCAAACAACCTCGGTTAATTCTACCATACGGTATGTTATTAACTCGATTGGTTAAACATGTCATGTCTGAGAGTCCCGAATTGTCAAACGATCATTATGTCTTGTATGATCGTTTCATGTATCCTCTTACCACTCAACAAGAGCGAAAGACTCGAAAGGATTATAGACATAGTAGTAAGTCTTCTAGCAGTTGTAATCCATCAGCATAAACTTTTGTACCAGTAGTACTAATAAACATAAGCAGTGGTAATATTAGTACTAACAGTACTAATATATACTCACAGTAGTAACTTGTACTAGCAGCACTAACTACTTAGCTTATATTTCAGTCTTCAACTCTGAGCAGTCTTAACTTCAACTAACAGTAGTAAGTTTATACTAACAGTACTAAATTATACTAACAGTAGTAACTAGTAGTGGTAACTTTATACTACCAGTACTAACTACTTAGCATAATTTCCATTATGTACCTGAGCAGTAGTAACTCTAAGAATCCTTGAAGTCCCTTTTAAGTTCCCCAATAATCCTCCCCTACACTTGAAGTTCTCTTCTGAATCTTCAAGTTTCTTTATTAAAAGTCTTCATCACTATCAGGAAGATGCATTCAAACCTTTTATTGACCCTGTTGCTGCTTTACCATAAGCTTGAGTAGTTGATAGCACATCTCATTCCAATAATCAGTTTAAAGTTTCTTGTTTAGCATATTTGTGATTGTTATTGGTGTGAGGGGATATCTCTTTTCAACTAACATGAAGATGTGCACATTTCTAAACCTTACAAAGTGCACTCCACATGAATCATATAATTTCTAAACAGTCACTGAATATCCTTGTAGATTTCTCCATACTTCACTTTTAATGTCTGGTTCAAACATGACTTTTAAATCACCCCACAACACTCTTTCATGTTCATCTTTAGGCCTTATATCACCATGCTTTGTTTTGACCAATTTCTAAAGAGTCTCCAAGTCTTCGCTGTCAATATCCTGAAGCATCCTAATCATTGAAGAATGTCTCTTGGAACTTCCATCTGCTCTTATCAACTGATAATGTATCATTATTCCTTCTTTAAGAAGCTTGTATTCAATAATCACTGGTGGTTTTGTAGCAAGTGGTATAGCATCAATTGCTACTTCATCATCTTTGACTATCACCAAATGCTTTTTCAGCTCAGCTTCATCATCTACTTCAACTTCTTCTTGCTCATCTGTCTCTTTATCATCTTCCATTCTTTGTCTCTTTAAAGATTCTTGTTGTTGCTCTTTCCCTGCTCTTTTCTTACCAAGCATCTTCTTTCTGTTGCCTTTAGCTTTCTCCTCACTACTTTCTGCCTTCTTTGACTTATCAGATATCCAGTTCATCCTCTGTACCTTTAGAACTTTCTTCTGTTCCCTTTTTGCTTTTAACTACCTCAGAATCCATAGGTATAAAAGTATTTACTCTCCTCATTTCATTATCAAACAACTTCTGAATCTCTTCATAGCTCTTGCTCTTCAATTAATTATGTTTGTATCCACCTATGTTTTTAGGATAGTTAGACATTAGATTCCTCTTTTTTAGTTTAGTTGGTGGCTTTCTTCTTTTCTCTTCAGCTCTAAACATTGCAAAGTATTTCTTTCTTTTGTTCATAAGCTCTACAAACAGTCTTGATCTTTCTTCAATAGTTATTTCTCATTGTTCTTCTGTTTGTAACCTCTGAGCTAACTCAAAATCTTCCTCCATCATAGCTTGTATATTATCCCATGACTCAATTAAATCTATGTTGGCTTCTTCTTCCTGTTTCCTTGCAACCCTTTCTTCTTCTATAAGTTCAGCCTCGCCTTGTGTCTTATAGTTGTTGTTGTAGCAGCAGTAGTAACAACTTTAGGTTTAGCTGCTTTGAGTTAAATAAGTGTCTGAGCTAAAGTTATTTCTTTAATAGTTGTAGGAGCAGAACTATCTTCAACACTAGTATTTACTTCTCTTTCCTTTACACTATTCTCATGTTTCTTACCAACTAACATATCCACATCATCAGCCAAAGTTATTTCATCAATAGTTGTTGTTGGAGCACTGGTAGTAGTAATTTCATCAATCTTGGTAGCAGTAACTCCTTCACCAGCAGTAGTAACTAGAATTGTAGGAGCAACACTATCTTCAACACCAATACTAACCTCTCTTTCATTAACCTTTGCACTCTGTTCCTTGTTTCTTCCTCTCCCCAACTACTGCCATAATCCACAATCCACCTCATCACCATGAGATCATCCTATAACATCAATTCTGCATCATCAACATCCCCTAGGTTTCATCAACTAAAGAAACTTCAGCATCCTTATCAATGTCTTCAAAACTTCTCCCCTGTTTGGAGGCATCTTCCTAAGCACCCAAACTATCTTTATCCTCAGAGGATTCAACCCTTCTAGATTCACCAACTTTCCTTAATCTTTTTAACCTTGTCATTCTTGATTTCTTTTGCCTTTCAAACTTTTGGACCCTCTTCTTTAAACCATCAATCTCCTTTACTTGAGCATCCTTTGGCTTCTCCAAATCAAGAACCTGTTTTTGTAAGTTGGTACACAAAATCATCAATTCTGTTAGTTGCATTCTATCCTCACCACTAATGAAGGTGGAACATAGAACTGTAGAACTCATCATCAAGTTGTAGTCCTCATCTTGAGGAAACAGTTAGCTTCTTCCTCTTTTTCCTCTTAGACTTTTTTCTTTCTAAGGTCAGAGGAAAGTTTAAGTAGTAATGGGTGTCTGTGAGAATCAGATAGAATGCCTGAAACTACAACCCTCTTCTTGATTACTTGAAACCATCATTGGTGCAAATAAGGTGTTTTAAACTCTCCAGAAAAGTCCTTTTCCCTTCTCTCATCATATTTGTAAAGATTTTCTATTTCTTTGTGTGTGAGGGGGTAACATAAATCTTTTTATGATGTGACATATCCCCAAGCTGTTAATTGATAAATACTTGTACAAATCGTGAATACATTAGAAATTTAACCCCTCCCTCTAAGTGCTTTACCATAGCATCAAAAATATACTTAGACAAATTAAAATTTTTGGTTTTGTGGTGTGGTCCAAGCAAATGATGTAGAGGCTTTATAGTGCTACTAGAATTTGTATACCATACAGTGTCTTGGCACTAAGAAGGCATTGCGTAATGGTATGAATAAAGAACTTCCATTGTGGAGAAAAGAAAGCTTTATAAAATGTAAGCTTTTAGGAAGGTTTTTCATACCCACCTTGCCAGCTCTCAAGATAAGTAGCAGTTGGCCAACACATCAGTACCTGAACCTTACCTGCATCTTCTAAGAGAAGATCACTTCTAATGCTTATCTCGTGATAATCACCTTCTTTTTATAACTAAAGGTCTTGCAGACTCTGACTTTCACCATTAACATTTTGCATGATTTGCTGTTGCCCAGCAACTGTTCAAATGCAAGATGTGTAAAGATAGTAGATGAACATTTAAAGCATAATGGATTTGATTACTTTCAGAAAATCAACATTTCAATGAAATCCAGCAACTTTCACAGTTTTTCCAAGAACGCGATCATGTTGTGAGTTTCAGCAAAGTGTAGGGTCGACATTGTGATAGGTTTTGATGATTAATAATGAAATTGAGTTAGGGTTTATGTTTAAAGAGTGTTTAAATGATTGAAATCGAATAAAGAATCAAATGAAACCCTGAATCGAAGTATTTATAAAATCACCCTCAGCAAGATTAACTTGAACTGGCAACACTAAATTATGCCTAACAATAGTAAGTAACTCGGCAGTAGTAACTCAACAGCATCAACATAAGCGTAGCATCATTAATGTATACCAGCAGTAGAAACTGTATGCTTAACAACATTATGTTATATTACAAGTATTAACATCATTAAGTTTGAGTTACCAGCATTAACTTCAATTTCTTTCCAAAAAGGACTTCTATCATTAATGAATTCTTCTCACAAGCTCTCTTTCTATTTTTAAGCTCACTGAATCTCTTATTTCTTTTGGCTCACCAAATCACTCTTTTTGTTTTTATGCACACATCTCTCTTTCTATTTTTCAGCTCATAATTTCTCTCTTTTCTTTTCCTCACCATTTCACACAGTTTTGTACAATGTGCCATCAATGCTAATAGTTTCATATTATCCTCCCCACTTCCGAGTATGTAACCTCTTAAGAGAGGTGGATCATTGGACTTTAGATGTAGTCTCAAACCTAGTTTGAGCATCTACACCCCCCAATATGGTAGCTTGGCACCTAGGACCATTACCTGAACCAGTTCCCTAAGGACTTGGCTCATTAAGTGTTGCCATGGATTGGGTCCTATTGATGTTACCATTGTCCTGCTCTGCTTCTAATCTAAAGTATATTGCAGCCCTTTTTCATTCTGTCACCCAACTCCTAGTGACAGCCTCAGATCACCAAACCTTTTCATGGGGATCCCACAAGACTGAGGTATCTTTGTGTGTCCTGACCTCTTTAGATTTGCCTGCTAACATCAAATACCTTTGTGAGAAGATCTGTAACATTGTAGTCTGTGTGAATCTTGATCACTTGAATCAACTTCTTCTCATAAGAATCTCTTATAAAATGGCGCCTTATCTCTATGTGCTTAGTTTTGGAGTAAAACACTAGATTCTTCACAATGCAAATGGTGCTTTCATTATCAATATAAATCTTGGTGTTCATGAAGTTGAACCCATAATCAAGCATTTGATTTTGGATCCATAGCACCTGTCCACAACAATGAGCAGCAACAACATACTCTGCTTCAGTAGTAGAATTTGCAACTATAGTCTGCTTCTTACATTGCCATGAAATCAACCTCTTGCCAAGAAATTGACAACCTCTTGTTGTGGATTTCCTGTCAAGGCTAGCACCAGCATAATCACTATCTGAAAAAGCTTCCAAGTCAAATGGTGAATCTCTAGGATACCAAAGGCCCAATTTAGGTTGACCTTTCAAGTATCTAAAGATCCTCTTCACAACATTAAGATGTGAGGTTTTAGGTGTAACTTGAAACCTTGCACAAGCACATACAGCAAACATTATGTCACGCCTAGAAGCTGTTAAGTACATCAATGATCTAATCATTGATCTGTATAAATGAACATCTACATTTTCAGCTTCTTCATCCTTGACCAATGCATTGTTAGGCTCTATAGGAGTGCTTGCTGTTTTCACAGTGGTAAAATCAAACTTCTTTAATATTTCAGCCACATATTTGTCTTGGCTGATGAAGATTCCATCCTCCTTCTGCTGTACTTGTAATCCTAATAAGAAAGTGAGTTCCCCCATAGAACTCTCGGAATCTACTTATCATTAACCCCTTCAAGACTCATCACATAAAGACTTCATTGTGGACCCAAAATGATAACCATCAACAAACACAATGTACCAACAAGATATCACCTTTGTCCTTCTTGATGAACAAAGTCTATCATAGTGGTCCCTCTCTTCTAAATCCATTGTCACGTTAAGTAGTAACAAGGTCACGATACCAGGCTCTATAGCTTAGTGTAGACCATAAAAAGCATTTCTCCTTATACACCTTATCCGGAAAATGTGAATCTCAAAACCAGGAGATGGCAAACATATACCTCCTCTTCAATAGTACCATATAAGAAGGCACTCTTCACATCCATCTGGTACACAATAAACCCCATAAATGATGCATAGGAAAAAAATAATCTGATTGCTTCTAACCACTAGCAAATGAGCAAAAACCTTATCATAATCAATGCCTTCTTCTTGGGTATAACCTTGTGCAACCAGTCTTGCTTTATTTCTGACAACAATTCCTCTCTCATCTTTCTTATTTCTAAAGACCCATCTGGTTCCAACTGGCCTCTTGCCATTAGGTAAATCTACCAGAGTCCAAACCTTTTGAAGTTTAAATTGCAGAAGCTCCTCTTGCATTGCCTCTACCTAGCTTAGATCTTTCAAAGCTTGAATCACCTTCTTAGGTTCTTTTTGAGAGAGAAAGCAAGCAAGTAAGCAGTTTTGATAATCTTTGTGATTTGTTCTCCTCTGCATATTAATGTAACTAACCATAGCATGTTCATCAATAATCTTGGTCATTCTCCTTGTTTGAATAGCTGAATTGAAGTCTCTAATGATCTGGTCTTTAGGATGATCCTTGTCAATTCTGGTTGTGGGAATAGGACTGACATTTATGGTTGTTTCTAAGTTGTTGAGGTCAGCCTTTGCACCCACATCTTGATCATCATAAGCATTACCAAAAATTCCAGTATCATTCATTGGAGTCAACTTTTTTGAAACAGGTAGAATTGTAAATGCATTTCTGAAAGGAGAAAATCTTTCAAATAGATAACCCTCAAATGCATTAGAACTCAGCATTCATTACTGGTGATGATGATCACATAAGTAAACGGGGGAGATGTTCTAAGCATAACTAACTAGGTGTGACTAATAGTAATAATAACTTATAGAGGTCTTTTACGGAGATGTCCATTCAGGTCTTTTCTTGTTGAGGTAACCTTTCAAACTCATTTCTTATGACTTGATCATCCTCCCCGTCTTTATCTGAAGCTCTATTTTCATCCATTTCAGTAGGCTTCTCTTCAGCATTTTCTTCATTATCTTTAGGACCTTAAGAGATTAATGGATCAGTTGTGCAGAGAGGTATCATGATGTACTCTTGTTCAGGTTCTATCTTCTTTTGAGCTTGACCTGCAACAATGTTATCTCTTTTTCATGCAATACCATTAGTTTGATTTCCTGCAATGACTGGCACATAGATTTTGACAAAGAATCAACATCAAAAAGTCAGTCTGGTCCACTTCCTGTCACATTAGGTGCATTTTTAAGAAATCTAATATTTAAGGTCTCTTCAAAAAACCTAGTCCGCTTGTAAAAAACTCTTTAGTTTTGTCTAACCACAAGTACCCAAACAAAAAATCCCTCAACACTTTTCTATCAACATTGCCTAGATGATCCCCTGGTATTTAAATGGTAACAAGACACCCCAAAAGGTTTCATGAAGTCTAATCAATGAGTTCCGTCCACGGAATAAGTTCATAAGGTGTCTGTTATGAGGCTTAATAACTAAGACTCTATTTAGCACATAGCAAGCAGTATTAACTGCTTCAGCCCAAAAGGTGGCTGGTAACTTAGAGTCAACTAACATAGTTCTTGCAACCTCTATCAAGTTCTAATTCCTCCTCTCAAGCAAACACATTCTGCTGAGGAGTCCTAGCAATACTGAATTCCCTCTTAATCCCCTTTATTTCACAGAACTGATTCATTACACTATTTTTAAACTCAGTTCCATTGTCACATCTGATAACTTTTACTTTATGGTCTAGCTGATTTTCTATTTCTATTATAAAGGTCTTTAATATCCCACTAGTCTCATCCTTAGTGGCCAAATATAATACCCAAGAAAATCTACTAAAGTCATCAGTGACAACTAGGCAATAAGACTTTTTCATTAAACTCTTAACATTTATAGACCAAATAGATCCATATGAAGCAATGTAGTTTTGTTGATTAAGTTTTACAAGTTTGTCTTATAGGAAGGTTTTTGTGTTGCTTTCCTTTCTGATAATCAACACCAAGAGTGTTCATTTTCCAAAAAATCTTTGAAGGCAAACCTCTAACAAGGTTTCCCCTCACAAGTTTGTTCATGTTTTTAAAGTTTGTGAGACCAAGCCTTCTATGCCATAAATTGGATTCATCAATTGTGGCCTTAGCAAAGAGGCAAGTTAAACCTTTAGTGGGAACAACACTCTTTAGATCAACACTATAAATGTTATCCTTTCTTGGAACTCTCAGCAAAACTTGACTTTATCAAGTAAGCTTAAAAGTTAGAAAGTACTGGTAGTTATAATCTAAGCAGTACAAACTTTTAGGCTTGACAGTACTAAGTGTAAATACTTTTAATTCCTAACAAGGTGTTACTAAATAGCACCAATTACTAAGATAATAGAAAATGACCCAAATGAGACGTTTAACAAATATGTGTTCCGTTATTAATCAGAGTAAAACGCGTTCAAGTCCCCACAAAATCACAACCACAACCATTAAAACATTTGAAAAACCATTGTTTCAAAATAAAGACATTATTTTAGAACGACTTAAGACATTGTTTTTGAAAGACAAGGAACACACAAGTAGTCTTTCACCAAATCCATCACACGCACGACACCTCCACGCCATCGTTGCCTTCATCCTTGGTTACCTAGGATAAAACATGTTTAAAACGTCAACAACAATGTTGAGTGAAATTCATAGAGTTTAAAACAATCCATAAGAAATAATATTTGAACACATAATTAGTTCTCGGGAAAACATTTCAATGAATACAATGTATAACAATCTCTTTTCTTTTACGCATTAAGCTCATGACACCGAACGTTAACAAGCACATATCTTTTCATATGCCAATTTGCCCCAGAACAAGGTATTATTGTTATATACCTAGTACTTCTAAATACAAATGTCCGTTTGACAGGGTGTTCGCAAGGATTCATACCCCGGACGAGGTTGTCAAACCAAATAGATCTATTTAATGCATTAGCGTTCACCTCGCAAGGCGATTAACTCTTCATGAAATAAAGGACTTCCACAATAGCTACTTATGCGGAAACAACCTCATAATCGGGTCCAACATACCATAAAATCATATGTGTTCGATTTTATAAAACAAACATGTATCCCCCTCATAGGTTTATAAAACAATCAAAATGATTTAAAAAGCGAGGCTATGAACTCACCTTAAGCAAAAGATTCCAATTCAATCAAATCAACAAGCGCAAATAACCTCACGTCTCAACCGCGACCTATATACGTTTTATAATACGCCTTTAATTAAAGAATGACATAACACTTGTCGTTTATACAAGCCCGATTCCCGCGTTTCTTACTCGCCCACAAAAGGCTTTCGTATTAAGACGAGTGATCATAAAATCACATTTTTAGGTTTTTGACTTTCTGAGGTGAATAGTGTTTTTACTGTTCAAAACACTATAAAAAAAAATCATTTTTATACTTTTAATAACGTACAACCCTTTTTATAGTCCGTATCTTATTCGATATTAGCTTCCGTTTTTTAGCGATTCTTTCGAACCACTGTTTCTCGTAATTGAAAGTTATATCATATTATTGATGTTTAAAAGTATAAGTTCTGCCATGAATAGTAACTTTTTATAAAATTTGTTTTATAAAGTATTTAGCGTCAAAACAGCTCGTAACTTAACTAGTATCTTCTTCGTTATTAAAACCTTTTTCGATTTCTTATCATTTTGGAAACCTTATGAGTATGTACTAACTTGTAAAAATGATAACCCCACTATTTGGATTTCGAATCCAAACAGCCCTTTATGTACTTAATATACTTAATTATATATACTTTAAGATATATACATTACCAATACATAAGTTTTAACCACAAATCCTTTCTAATTATAATATACTTAAGTCATAAATATAATAAAGGTAAGATCCATAATTTTGTCCATTAGTCTAAGATCATAAGTTAATATCTTCACATAAAATCATAACTTTTCTTAATTAACTTTTAATCACTAGTTTACACTTAAACATTTTCCACTTAAACTAACATGCTAACATACTTATAATTTCATTATTTCATGATATTACTAATTACATATGATATGAAAAAGGTGCAAAAATCATAAACATAAGTAAGTTATCATTTTAACATGTTTAAAACCCTAATTTGGTGATTTAGTTATATAGAACATGTAAACATATAAAGATGATCAAAGTGAAGACATAAAGGTTTATATATAACCTGTAGTGATTTATGAAGATGATGATCAATTCATCCCAAACCCTTGGCTAAACAAAAATCCAAGCTGCAAGAAATGAAACCTAGATTAGGTTTAAAAATCCCTAATCATTCCTTCTTTGCATCAACACATTGTAATGATATCCAACACTTCAAATTCAATCCTTTGAAGTAGTCTAGATATGATGTGAGGTACTTGTGTGAACTTAGAAAATCAAATATGATTTTGTTTTAGTGTGCTAAATTTGATCCGAGAGCTAAAGAGACAAAGAGAAAGATTTTGTTATTTTTGGTAAGAATTTTATGAAAGAAAGAGTGCATGCGATGCATTTATAGTGAAAATACTAATAACCTAACCATGATCACTTTCTAACCCTTGTGTAAGATCCCTTAGGTTAATAAGTCAAGTGGTTCATGGTGTAGGAGTTGGTTCCCTATGATCTTTCTTAACCTTAATATTTTGAGCAAGTTGATATAAGGTTGAAAATTCTTGGTCCTATCCTTGAAAATCCGGCCACATAGGCTCCCATGTGATGTTATATTGATTATTTTGTATATTGGGTATAATCGTGGGTATTTGTTTAAGCGTAGTTAGGTTTTGGTGCTTTCGGGAATGCCGAAACGCATTTTAACGCGAAACGTAAGCATTTTACGTAACCAATAAAAATAAGATGAACAAAGTTGATAATTATCCTTATAATAATCATTTAACACTTGCTTAATGTAAACATTTAATTGTTTAATGCCCGTTTACATTGAATGATCATTTTTAGTTTAAGTGATTTAACTTAACGTTTACGGTTTAAGAGCAAACGCGTAAAACCCTAAAAATAAATTGTGCATTACATAATGTCATACAATGACCTAAAACACGAGGTGTTATACCTAAAAGGTACTCCCAGTCTTGGTCTATGGTATCCAAAATGTTTAGGTTTTGACAAAGGATACTCAGACTCTAACTATGTTGGATGTAACATAGATAGTAAAAGCACCTTAGGTGCTTGTAAGTTGCTAGGAGGCAAACTAGTGTGCTGGAGTGCAAAAAAACAGCAATCTATAGCTATGTCCTTACCTGAAGCTGAATATGTAGCTGTTGCTGGATGTTGTGCCAACATATTATGGATGAAAAGTCAACTCATTGAGCATTGAAGCCAAACCAAACTAAAGGACCTCCCTTTACTAACCACATGAAGGTCATTTGTAATTTAGATGTGTCTGTGGACCCCAAAGCTCCTAAACCTTCCTCAAAAACTAAGGAGGTTCCCCAAGGAAAAAAAGCCTAGAGCTAAAAGTGGAGTCAGAAGAATACAATCTTCAAAACACACATCTGATTCCAAGACTAAGGCATCCAAATCCAAAACTGGCCAATCAGAAAAAAAACTCAATCCAGTTTGGCCAACGACAAAAGCCCAAGCCATCCTTCACCTCCCACACCAGTGGTTGGTGAAATGCATAAAGAGGCACAGCAAGCAACTGGTGGTCCAACATCTTTAGGGGCCACCAGTGAAGATGGAGCCCACCCTTAGCTTAGTAGTGGTATGTCTGCATTTAATTCTTATTGAACTTGTTTTATTCAGCTTCTTTCATTTGCACTCTAAGTCTGCATCATGACATGATGCTTCAGCAGATTCCACAGCTGAAGCTGATCCTGGATTATATGCTCCTAATGATTCCATACCCTCTCAACAAGGTATGGATGAAGGACCAAAAACTATTAAATTGATCACATATTTGTAGGGACTAATCCAAGTATTTTTGTAGATCAAACCAAATCTGCTAGAGATGGGTTAAAAACTGCCCAAACTGATTCAGGTATAGATAAAGAGTCTAGAGCTGATGAAATTATAAAGAAAATAAAGTTGGAGGATTTATCAGATCTCTTGAAAGACACAAGATCTATCTTCTTCACTCTTGACTCCCCACAAGATGAACCTATCATTGTTTTAGATAAGATTGAAGGGGAAGAAGTAGTTGCCAAAGATAAAGACTCTTATGCTTCTTCTCATGATGTACCTAAAGACACTTCAAACCCTCATCCTCCATCTCCAAAATCGGCTCAAATTCAAGAGTTAATGGCTCAGGTTCAATTACTCCAGTCCTAGAAGGATGAGCTGGAACAACAAAAGGCAAAAGCTGAAACTGAAGTTGCCTCACTGAAGGCTAGGCCCTTATATCCAGACGTTAACCAACTTACTACTCTTTTGGTAACCTCTCTAAAGCCCGAACTCTCCAAACTCTTGGCCTTACATAACTTTGCTAGCCATTTACCAACTGAACTGAAAGAGCTCCCCTCAAAATTCACTGAATTATCTGGAGAGATTAAAGATCTAAAGCAACATGTTAAAGATATGGAAATCGAGCTACCTAGGGACTTAAAAGAGATTCCAACAAAACTGGAGACCTTCACTTCCACTATCTCTAGTCTTACATCCTAGGTTGCTGAACTGAAGAACATTCAATGAAAACTTCCAGCGGTGCTTCAAGCTTTACCAATTCTAGTTTCTTTAGTTCAGAAACAGCTCAAGACTTTAGATTCCCTTCCAAGTCTATTAAACAAGGTTATTAAAACCTTGAACGGGTTTGCCATTGTGGTGGAAAATGCATTAGAGGCTATGACCAAAGATGTTCCTTCATCAGGCCAAGCAACTGCTTCACCTGCTGAGGGGGAGAAGAACACCACCAAGGATGCTGAAACAAACCTGCAAAATGAACTAGTTAATCTTTTAGGCATTGATGTGGTGGAACAATACCACAACAAGAAGTTACTCTTTGATAAATATTATGACAAGATGCTAAAAAGAAGAAAAAGCTCAAAGATCATAAACTGTGATGTTATCACACAAAATGGGCCTATTTACTTGAAAGTATATATGGGGGGAATGTGGGGGGGAATGGAGGGGCATAGAGGGGGGGGGGGGCGGGGAGGGGGGGTGGGGAGGTGGGGGGGGGAGTGCGGGGGGGAGGGGGACTTGAATAGGGGGGAAGGGCGGGGCATTACTTCGGGCCTAGAAGGATGAGCTGGAACAACAAAAGGCAAAAGCTGAAACTGAAGTTGCCTCACTGAAGGCTAGGCCCTTATATCCAGACGTTAACCAACTTACTACTCTTTTGGTAACCTCTCTAAAGCCCGAACTCTCCAAACTCTTGGCCTTACATAACTTTGCTAGCCATTTACCAACTGAACTGAAAGAGCTCCCCTCAAAATTCACTGAATTATCTGGAGAGATTAAAGATCTAAAGCAACATGTTAAAGATATGGAAATCGAGCTACCTAGGGACTTAAAAGAGATTCCAACAAAACTGGAGACCTTTACTTCCACTATCTCTAGTCTTACATCCTAGGTTGCTGAACTGAAGAACATTCAATGAAAACTTCCAGCGGTGCTTCAAGCTTTACCAATTCTAGTTTCTTTAGTTCAGAAACAGCTCAAGACTTTAGATTCCCTTCCAAGTCTATTAAACAAGGTTATTAAAACCTTGAACGGGTTTGCCATTGTGGTGGAAAATGCATTAGAGGCTATGACCAAAGATGTTCCTTCATCAGGCCAAGCAACTGCTTCACCTGCTGAGGGGGAGAAGAACACCACCAAGGATGCTGAAACAAACCTGCAAAATGAACTAGTTAATCTTTTAGGCATTGATGTGGTGGAACAATACCACAACAAGAAGTTACTCTTTGATAAATATTATGACAAGATGCTAAAAAGAAGAAAAAGCTCAAAGATCATAAACTGTGATGTTATCACACAAAAGGCCCTATCTCACTAAAAGTATATAGGGAAGATGGGATAATTGAAGTCATTACAAATTTCAAAGTCAGTGACTTACATCTGTCTTAATGGAGAGAGGTTATACAAGCTTGTCCTGCTAGAAAAGAAAAAGGATCAAAAACCATCTATGGGTTGATAAAGATAAGAATGGAATACCTTGATCAAATTGAAAGAGAACTAAATATTGACTTTAACAAACCCCTCAAAGAATAAGATCATCTGAATGAGCTAAATGAGTTAGCAAACAAGAAAAGAAAAAGAACAAGTGACTTAAAAGACCATTCCAGGTCAACAAAGAAACACAAGTCATCGCGTTCAGCATGAAGAAGAGGTTCATTTGGCAGCTAAGACAGTATAATGGAAATCGTTTGTAATAACTTTATCTTTGGTAAAAGTAATGTAATGAAAGTTAGAATGAATGGTTATCAGTTTATGTTGTTCAATTTATATCAGTTGTGTAAGAAGAAGTTGTTTTGCTCACTTACAATTGATTTTAACTTAGGCTATTTATATATTTAAATAGGGGGAGATTGTTGGGTTCAGTTCTTGAGCCCTTTAGTCTTTTAGTAGATTTAAACATAAAATCCCCTAAGTATTACTCAAGATGAACTCTTTTAGCTTGAGTCGTTGAAGGTTCTTCAGCGTTATCTCTTCAGGTCCTTAGAAGATTGGGAAGTATCTTCACTTCAGTTTACACAGTGGTACATAAACTTAAGAAGGACTCAGGAAAGAGCTTCAGTTCATCTTGGTTGACAATTCCAAGCTGAACGTTGTCTATCTCCTTAACAGAAGTTGAAACATGTTGTCTCACTTCTAGAAGGTTTACTAGGCGGGAAAAAGATTGCTTTATGTCAAAAGGAATAAAGAAATCTCATTGGGAAAGTGACTTCTAAAGTTGGTATAGAAGTACAACAACTTTCCTCAAAGGACATTACCTAGTACTAGAAAGCAAACGTGCATTAAATGGTAGTTCAACCACCCATTTAATGCTTGCCATGTAGTCTAGGTTAAACTTGTAAACCCTAATCCCTTTGCCTATAAAAGGAAAGGGATTCCTAGAGTAAATGTCATCTCTTCCAATTAATGGGAAAACACATTGAAGAGTTCATTTATCTCTCAAACAAATTAAATAGAAACAAACTGAAGCTGAAGCTTCAGTTCTAGTCGAATAGTTTGTTATCTTATTTCTCATAACTTTGGTTAGAGAATAAGTTCGAAGGAGATAACACCCCAATTTTTATTCAACCACCTTGCTATTTTGCAAGCAAGGTGTGTTATAGATTCTTTATTTGATTCTAATAAGAACCTATACGTTGAAAAGTACTTCTGTGTGTTTTAAACTTGTTCTATATATTCTTCATATATATCTATTTAAAACTCACTTTGTTGCCATAGAATCTGATTAGTTTAACTTGATAAATCTTATATCAGATTCCAAGGGTCTAAAATAAAGTATTTGACATAGATAACGGGGACTCTCATACGGGGTTTATTTTTGACACTATTGTTACCCGTTTGGTCCCTTAAGCCCCGTTATGCCTAATGACGGTTATCTCCGTCGTTAGCCTGGCCACGTCGCCCTATCATTGAAGGGTAGAATCGTCTTTTCACGTAAAATTTCTATTGCACCATTGGTCCCTGACGACTTTGTTAATACAATGCTTTTTACAGTTTAAAATTTTGTCTTTTTTTTCGATTGCACGGTTGGTCCCTTTGACGTGTACTTTCTCCCGGCTTAATTAAATTTTTCTCACCAATTACAATTAAGAAATTATGGTTGTTAACCATGAATTAATATGAATATAATATGTATTTAGTTTGGGTATATCATGTTTGCTAACTAGTATTAGTCAAATTGACTTGAAAATTTTAAACTGATTACAACAAATCTGGAAGAGGATTTGGATATTCCCCAAAAATACCTTAGTAAGCCATTGTAACAACTAATTCAAAGAAACATTCTACAAGGAATGATAATCAAACACTAGCAGATGACGGGATGAATTCATAAACCTTATGATCAAGTTTTTAGATCCCATATCATACATTGCAAAAGGCGGAATGAAACCATCAAAATAATCATCAGTAACTTGATTAGATTACATATCATAAATCTCACGCAGAGTCTTTGATATTAGGTTGTATTCTACAATCTTTCCAAACAAGTTGATGACCAAAAAAGAATCCTCTTCCCTTTCTCCCAAAACAATGCTCCAAACAATGGATTGAATCGACCATCCTTCAAGAAGTGGACTCATAAAGTCATCAGTATCAACAAGGTACATAATTGATCACACAAAACACTCTTTCCTTATCTCGTAGATAGTAAACTCCCTAGATCTAATATAATCTCTACAAACAAGAAGCAAACACCCACGTGACTCAAACAATTTCCCTTCCAGATGCAACATATGAGGTATTTGTATGGTTATTATCATTGGAAGCATATTGCCATAAGACTCGAAAAAGTTTCTTCCTTGTTACAAGCCTTGAGTGATTTGTATGGTTGTTATAATTGGATGCTCATGGTCTTCAATATTTAACTTGTAATGCGTAAGCTGCCTATTCTCAGTTTCTAGTCAATGTAAGGCATTCAATAGATTGCACCATCAAAATGTAAAAAAAAGAAGCAGTTAAACCGCTCCCTGCACAGGCTCCAATTGCCTGTCTCTAAAGAGTAAATTTGTATAACAATCTTAGAAGAGTTGCTTCCAGCACACACCACTTTGTAGTAAGGTGATTTTGTAGGGTCAAATGCCAATCTCAATCCAACACATCCATAAAAATTTGAATCATCAGACGTGTATTCTGGTTGCAAAATCATTTTAAACAAATTAGTGGATGGATTATATGTGTAATCAAAAGGAGGTGTACCCTCTAACCGGTACACAGAAGCAAACCATTGCAAGACTGCAAGATGCTAACATTATTAACTGCGTCGATGGAACCATGAGTGAATAAGTTGTCGATAGTGTATTTTCTTGACTTTATTCTGGGATCTAACGAGACAAAATCAAAATGAAATGAAGATCTATGTGATTAACAAAAAGACTAGCGGGAGGATCTAGGTTACGGATCTGGCTGCTTATAAGGGTTAAATTAGAGGATGTGAGAATTGTTAGCCATTGTTTTAAAACACATGTAAAGAGATCAATACAAAGAATATGTAATCAGATTAAGATTTTAGTTAAAGGTCGTCATTAGTAAGGACTTTATGTGGTCGTGCACAGGTTTCTTGAGTATGTGTGTTGCGCTCTTCTGACATCATCTCCAATATGTAGTAAACTTTTGATAAAGTGAATTTTTGTTGAAGAGTTAATATTGTTGGTTGTGGATGACTTAATTTATGTTTGGTGTAATATTTTTGACTACATTTACCCTTAAATACTTAAATAAAAAAACCAAGATGAGTAGATGAAAAGCTAAAACCAAGTTATAAAGGACAAAATTTGCAATCATATTTTTTCCCTGAACTTAGTGTTCCATACTGTATATTTTCCCGCCAGTTATACATATTAAATGCGATGTATCGAGTCGTGTGAGAAACAGTCACACACATTGCATGTTATTATTACATTACACATTTTGGATTTTGATTAGACCTTCAACTGCATTTAAGGGGTGATTCATCATGGTTTTAATACGTGTTACAAAATATGTACAATGACATTCTGTCACACTATAAAGTATGAGTAAAACTCATCATTTTATAATGTACACGTGTATTGTATCTATCTTGTTACAGCCTTGGTCCATGTTTTTTTGCTATTTAAGGGGTTAAACCCCCTAGTCATTTACAATTGCATATCCAAAAAAGCATTAAAGCAAATAACAGACTCAACATTAACTTTAATAAAATGTCTACTTTTCAACGTCTAGATGAACTCGTTGTGGCTACTAATTCTAGGTCTTTATTTGATGCAATGATGTTATGCTTTCAAAGGGAAATGGCGAATGATCTTGAGTTTGCATCCGATCTACATAACTTATAGGTGCAATTTATAGACCACACAAATGATAGGAAGATGTTTATAAGTAAACTTGAAGCAGTGCATTCATCATTGATGTCCTACAATTGTTGTCAGTTTCTACACCAAGTTCAACAAAATGATTATATTAAATTGTTAACGCTGAGGGAGATGATCGCTAAAACTTACCGTGAAGTGCATAAAAAGATTGATCTTGTTTCTGTTATGAAGAATATGTGATTGAGTTGTTCATGTGTTGGTTAGGTTGTATAATTTTATGTAATAATCCCTACTTTATGTAATTTTCCTCTATGTTGTTTATCCAGTGGGTGTTTATGTAAAACCTTTGTTTGGTTCCTTAAAATTGTGATGTTTTTAATTATAGATATCGTTCCTTAAACTTTGTGAGGTTATTGATTATTGCTCATATAAAACTTTGGAATTTATTACACACACATTAAGTCCAACTATTTTTTAACAAAGAATAGGAAATAATCGTTCTATAAAAAGGTGCATTCCCACATGGACAAGAAAGATTGTATGTTACACCGTTGTTACCTTACGTTAGTTTGGTCTATTATCCTTTCCCGTCTTCTACGTGTCTTTCAAAAAAGGATTTCATTAGGGAGTAAGCGTGTAATAATAGTGCTATTTAATGAAAGTGACATAGAACCTTGTGTATGTCAGTCACTTAGCCGTCATGTTTGTGATGTTTAATTATTATTCATGGTGGAACCCACTAACATGACTTAGTTTTTGCTATTTAAGGGTGGTTACCTAAATCATTTTCAAACCACATAAAACCAAATACACCCAATAACACCAAAAAACCAATGGCCTTCCCACGTCTACAAGAACTTGCAGCTGCAGAAAACTCCAACAATTTGACTAACGCAATGTCAGTCTATATTCAAAAGAAGATCAATGATGAACTACAATTTGCAGTTGGATTAAGTCATCTATGGGAGGTCTCGTACAATAGCATCTAGGAACATAAACTATTGATAGCTGAGCTTAATTTTTTGGTGGTCCTTTAGCATTGCAATGTTTTGAGTTTCTTAAACAATTGTCCCAAACCGAAGTGGTTAAGATGTTGGAGATTAGGATGACGATAGTGGAAGTTCACATTCAAGTGCAAAAAAAGATAGATTTTCTTACAGTTATGAGGCTCTATTGATTAGATTGTGGATATTTGGTTAATGTTATGGTTAGTTTTTTATGTAGATAGGGATGATGATGTTGGGTTGTATCTTTTGTGGTTTTATGTGCATGGGGATGATGATATTAGGACTTGGGTAGCATATTTTATGGTTTTATTTAGATGGGGATGATGGTATTTGGGTTGTCTTTTTTATACATCGATGCGGGTGTTGTGGACTCACAAGAAGTTTTACAACTTCTCAGGCAGAGCACCTAACCGTTGTAGTGTAGTAAGGTAAGACTTGGTGGTTGTTATCATTCCTTAGAGGAATAAATTCGGAAGGCTCGAACATAATCTAATAGAGATCTAAGGGGTTGAGAGAAGATTCTTTTTGTATTTTTATATTTTTATAAAATCAGGTCATTATCATTGATTGAGAGGTTGGTTTTGGTTTTAATTAATTAAACTAATAATAATAAAATCAATCTAAACTACTTTAGTGATAACTTATATGGTAAACGAATATATTTACTTAATCATGCATTACTCCTTAGTTTGTTTCTCCTAATTATGTTTCTTTGTCACTCTTGTGATGATCTGTGTAAATATTTCCTAAGTCATGAACGAATTACACAAACCCGCCATCTATGTAATATTCCATAAAGGCAACGCACCATTAAGATAGTATGAAGACTATAACAAGGCCCCTAAGATTATATCACATGCAATTAAAACACTTAAGATGGATCAACCATATTAGGGGTAAGGTAATATAAAGACTGTTACCGATGGTATCCTTTCTACACACTCGCGTTTCCGTAGACGTCTATGCCAAATTGATATCTTATGGCTAGTTTTCTAAAGCCTAACGTGCACATCCATCACAAGAAGCAACACAATAAAGATCTACATATTAAGTTTCATGCAATCATAAGTAAATACAAAAAGGATCTAGCCTAACATATTATAAGAAAATGAAAAACAATAACTTATCATGCAACACATAGACATAGTGAATGATAAGGGATGAAGAACTTCACTTGATTAAAACATGTAGTTGAGGCTATTACAAGAGAGTTGTGAAACCCTAAAAACAGCCTAAGATGCAGCTAAAAACGTATTCTAAATTAGGGTTCGGTTCCCAAAAATTTTACACTTAAAAACCCTAAAAACTATGAGTATATATAGAAAAAGAAGTCGCGATGGCGTCGCGAGATTCCTGACGCCGTCGCTTCATTGAATCTTCTAGGGTTTCCAATGAGATGGTTACGTCTAGACGCCTTCGTGAGGATCCTGACGCCGTCACTTGAATGTTGTGACGTCGTTGCTAGAGAATTGTGACGCCGTCTCCACACACTGTGTGCACAATTCTTTAAGGGATTTGGTGTAGAGTCGTAGTCTTGTCTATTTCTTCTCTAAATGAGCCCACGTCATGTGTATTTCCTCTAAAAGCCATCCAAATGCCAAAAACGCAAAAACAAATGTTTAAGTATATAATTTGGGCATAAAAGCATGATTTAGGGGGTTAAATGACCACCTAAAAAGCGTATAAAATGACAACTCATCAAATACCCCTACACTTACGATTTGCTTGTCCTCAAGCAATTAGGCTTTTCTACCTAGACAATAGCAATATTATGGGCATTTAACCTACTCTTTAAAATTAGTTTATGACACAACCTTCTAGACCTCGTAATTAAAAGCACGTAAATCATATACTAGCACCTCACATAAGTGTTTGGATTCTCTCTTTCTCTTAGGTGTATAATGAATTATAACAATATGGGAAACGGGAAAATTAACACTCATTACCTATCATAGCATACAAATTACCATAGGCTTGGTAGAGGATCAAACCTCCACCGCTAGGCGCAAGTACTAGGAATCACTATCAAAGAGCTCTTTAAAAGGTTGTGATGTGTGGGGTGTAGGTTAAACAGCAGCAGCAACGGATGGTAGATACACTATAACACCCTGTGTTTTAGGGTTATTGTACGTCATCAATAAATTTACTATTTATTTTTAGTATTGTATGCATTTGCTTTTAATCGTAATTGTTAAGTTAAATCGCGTAAGCTAAAAAATTTCATTCAATGTAAACGGGCATCAAACAATTAAATGTTTACATCAACCAAGTGTTAAGTCATTCTTTTGAGGAAAATTATTAACTTTGTTCATTTTATTTTTATTGGTTACGTAAAGTGTTTACGTTTCGCAATTAAATACATTTAGGCATACCCGGAAGCACCAATACCTATCTATACTCAACCAAATACCCATAATTATACACAATACTCAAAATTTACAAAATTTCATCATATATAAGTATATATGGCCGGATGTAGGGATGAGAACACAAAGATATTTCCATTTCAATCTATTTCCTTGAATTCATGGGATGACTTCTATATTAGGGAACCAAAGACTTACATCTTACTAGCCCTAATAGTGAAATGGACCAACTATCCCTAGAAATCCTCATTTTGTCTTAGACTTTCTATATGCATTATTGTCTAAGTCCTAGTGTTATATAATGCAAGTAACTAGGAAAGCATACACACACTCTTCATTTGCTTAAGTAAAAAACTCTCTTTTCTCTCTTTGTTTTGCTACAGCCCACGGCACCACACAAACAACTCAAATAATCCATATCAAGTTTATTTATCACATTTATAAGTGTTCCTACATCATATCTAAGATAACCTAAGGTGTTTAAAAGGTTTGGTTTGAGGTTTACAAGTGTTAAAGCAAGGAAGGTTCAAGATTAGGGTTTGCTTAGATTTAGGGTTTTCAAATGTTAAAAGCTAGGGTTTGTTTGCTAAATAAGGGTTTAGATCTTGTTGTTCATCACCACACTTTATATTAAGGTTACCTAAAAACCTTAATCTCTTTACATTTGTGATTTTATGCATATATCGTGTTTGTATAGTTAATCACCATCTAAGAAACTTATTTACTTGTAAAATGGATTTTTACACTTGTTTATGATTTGGTACACTTTTAGATATGACATATGGATGTTAATATCATGTTATAATGGATGTATAAGTATTGTATAAGTGTAGTTTATGTATAAAAAGTTCATATAACCGTTCAAAAAAATAAAAAGTTCATATAAACAAGTTACCTAAAAAGTGTATATATAAAAGTTCATGAATAAATAAGTATGTAAACATATGGATCTTGTGATACTTGAACAATCTCTGGAAAATGATGAATTA
>BQNB010069651.1:0-33413 GCA_026074375.1 Tanacetum coccineum | reverse complement strand
AATCGATAGATAATGCTTTTGCTAGATTTAATACTATTATTACTAGTCTAAAAGCACTTGATAAAGGTTTTTCTAGCAAGAACTATGTTAGGGAATTTCTTAGGGCACTTCATCTTAAATGGCGCGCAAAGGTTGCGGCTATTGAAGAGTCGAAAGACTTGACATCATTATCACTTGACGAACTCATTGGAAACTTGAAAGTTTATGAAGTGATAATTAAGAAAGATTCTGAAATGGTCAAAGACAAAACAGAACAAAGTAGATCTCTTGCGTTGAAGGCAAAAAAGGAATCTAGTGATGAAGATAGCTCGACCTCCGATAGTGAAGATGAAGAATATTCCATGGCCGTAAAAGAATTCAAGAAATTCTTCAAAAGACGAGAAAGATTTGTAAGACAGCTACGAGACGAAAGAAAGCCATTTCAAAGAAGTAGAAATGATAAAAATGGTAAAAGTGAAAGAAAATGCTTTAGATGTGGAGATCCGAATCATCTAATCGGAGAATGTCCAAAGTCGCCAAGAAGCAATAATCAAAGAGCTTTTATTGAGGAGCATGGAGTGATAGTGGAGAAGATGAGAAAGAAAAGGCTAAAGACGAAACTTGTCTTGTAGCTCAATCATCCAATGAGATATGCTTAGGGATAAACTTAGAGCCCGACGAGTGGATTAAAGATAGTGGATGCTCAAAACATATGACGGGTAACCGAAAGTTGTTTTCTACATACAAAGCGTACAACGGGGGAACATCATTTTCGGAAGCAATTTATGCGGTAACATCATAGGCAAAGGTACGATTTCTCATGACTCCCTAATTATTGAAAATGTTGAGCACGTAGATAATTTAAAATTTAATTTACTTAGTGTTGGTCAAATATGTGATAATAAATGTAAAGTAGTATTTATCGAACATGATAGCGAAATAATCAAAGACAAAAATGTCATAGGTAGAGGAATTAGAAAAAGAGGGCTATATGTGATGAAATTAGAAAATAAACTGGAAGATAAAATATGTCTTGCAACTTTAGACGAAGACTCCACTTTATGGCATAGGAGATTAGGTTACGCAAATATGCAATTAATTCAATCATTGGCTTCTAAGGAATTAGTTAGAAATCTACCTAAGCTTAAATTTGATCGACATTTTTGTGACGCTTACAAAATTAGAAAGCAAACTCATACTAGTCACAAAGCCAAAAATATGGTATCAACAACTAGATGCTTAGAATTATTATGCATGGACTTATTTGGCCCATCCGCCGTACGAAGTTATGGAGGAAATCGTTACACCTTAGTAATTGTAGATGACTAATCTCGATATACATGGACTAGATTTTTAGGAAATAAAATCGAAGCTTTTGAAGAGTTCGAAATATTTAGCAAAATGATTCAAAATAAATTAGGATGTTCCATAGTGTCAATTTGAACGGACCATGATCGGGAATTTGATAATGAAGTATAATTCAGAAACTATTATGAGTTAAACGAAATTTCTCATACTTTCTCTGCTCCTCGTACTCCACAATCAAATGGGGTAGTAGAAAGAAAAAACCGCTCTTTACAAGAAATGAGTAGAACCATGTTAAATGAACAATCCATTCCACAAAATTTTTGGTGTAATACGGTCGATACTTCAACCTACATAATAAATAGAATCACCATTAGACATATTTTAGGAAAAACTCCATACGAGTTATTAAGAGATAGAAAACCAAACCTTAACTATTTTAAAGTATTTGGAAGTAAATGTTTTATTCTTAATACAAAAGATTACCTCACCAAGTTCGACCCAAAGTCGTATGAAGGTATCTTCCTAGGATACTCTCAAAATAGTAAAGCCTATATAATTCTTGACAAACAAACAATGACAGTCGAAGAATCCTTAAATGTGACATTCGATGAAACTTCCCCACCACGTAAAACATCACCTTTGGAGGATGATGATTTAGTCGAATAAGAAGCTATTGAGGTTAGTAAAACAAGAACCTTAGGAAACGATATCGAAGATAAATCTTTAGAAAATAATGAAATCATAAACATTAAAGAATCTAAGAGTCATCCATTAAAAAATATTATTGGTAATCTAAATCAAAGAACTCTTAGATCACAAGCCCAAGACAAAAGTAACTTCTTTTGTTTTCTTTCAAATATAGAACCTAAAAACATAAATGAAGCTTTAAAAGATAAAAGTTGGGTAATTACTATGCAAAAAGAATTAAACCAATTCATATCAAATGATGTTTGGTAATTAGTCCCTAATCCTAAGGATGTGACCATAATTGGAACTAAATGGGTATTCAGAAATAAGATTGATGAAAATGGTGTTGTATCTAGAAACAAAGCTAGGCTAGTTGCCCAAGGTTGTAATAAAAAAGAAGGAATTGATTATGATGAAACTTATGCACTCGTAGCTAGATTAGAATCCATATGAATATTGTTAGCTTATGCATGCGCACTGTGACAACCGTGACTTGAGCGGGTTAGTCAACCGTTAGCATTGACTTGAGTTTCATTATGTGTTATAATAATTATGTGTTTATGTGATCTTATGTGAGTTTGGTTACTAATCAATGAAGCGTGATCGTCTCCTTGTGATTGAAGTTATGGTTGTTATGGATATTTCATTTTGTTCACATTTTAGTGACAATGAAAATGATGGTATAATTCTATGTGTGTACGTATTTATATGTATATGTATACGTGTTTATATCTTTAAGTGTTAGTAGTTAGTAAAATTAAAAGTTTAGTTTAGAAAATATAGAAATTAGAACTTAGTTTTATTAAGTTAGTAAAATAAAATTAGAAATGAAATTTATTTATAGTCATTTAATTTAGTTTTAATGTGAAAAGGTTCAAAAGGTAGAATAAAGGGTTTTTATAAAAATGTCAAAATTAAAGGTTAAATGTGTAATTAATAATAATTAAAAAAAAAGATAAGGGGACGATCGATGGAAAAAAAAGAAAAAAAAAAGAGTTTTATTAGGAAACAAATTAGTATTAGATAGGGATTAGGAGTATTGGTGTAGCCTATAAATACAAAAACCCCTCCTCCCTATTTTTTTTTAATCGGTCGAACCAAGAACAAAAGAAAAAAAAAGATTTTTATTCAAGATCAATTTGGTGATTTAAGGTTTAAAGAATCAAGGATTAAGGTATGTTTAAAAACTCTAATTGTTTTAACTTCTTTTTTAATTCATGTAACAATAAAGTGATGGATAGATTAGGGTTCATAAAATCTGTAAATTAATGATGTTAAACCTAATTAGAAGTGTTTAGGGATAGATTAGATGCGTTTTGATGTATCCGGTTAGAGTTAGAACGCGATAGAATTGAAGTTAGGGCTGAGCAGAATTTTGAGTCATCTTGTTCGAATGTTATCTCAATGATGGTAATGTTTTTTTTTATCATGAATCTTATGTATATTGATAAGTTCAGAGAGTCTAGTTTCCAAAAAGTCTAGCCCCGAAAGGTTTTGAGGTCGGGAAGTTAGTCAAATAATTTTCGCAAGAAAAGTTGTCAAAACAGTAAATTCGGGTCAGATTTGAGTCTGATTTCGGGGAGTAAAACCCCCACTTAAAGTTCAAATTTGGGTTAGCCAAACATCAGGAGTCATATTTTAGGTGTCTATTAACTCCAGTTCGAAGGGCTAGCGATAAAACATTTTTTAAGTATTTTTAAGGACGTCAAACTTTTTGGTGTGCGTTCAGATCCGAATCTGAGTAATTTGTAAAGATGAATTTTTATAAAATAGTTCCACGTAATATTGTTTTTTTAAAATCACAGTAGCTCACAACTCATTGGGGAACTAGGGAATGCAAGGAAAACCATCAATTAGGTGTTTTAGTATTTTATTTGTGGTCATAAAGTAATTACAAATTTCTGACAAAAACTGAAAAGTTGGAAGTTAATGGTTAAGACTATATAGAGTATGAAAATGATTTGCATATAAAGGATCATAAACTTAGTGTTAGGTTTAGAGGTCCATCATGTTATTGTTACATTGGCTTGGACATTCGCCTAACCGAGTGTAACTTGTGTTTTGTTATGATTAGATTGTGTGCAATATCTTGTAAAGTAAGCTGAGCATCAAGTGAGTTTCATAGTCTCATTTTACTATGTTTTCTTGGGATGGAAATGATGCAAAATATGTTTTGAAATGTTTCGATTGCTGTGATTATGTGGTTTAAGTTACTCATGGACTTTTAAGTAGCTATTATATGTTATGTGTTGCATGTTGTATGATGTTGCAGTGGTCTTCGCTTACTTTGTGGGTAAGAGGTTTCGCCTACTTTGTGTGGGTATGAACCTGTGCGGATACGGTACCAAGAGTCTGGGATTGGGGATGGCATTCCTCTCCATGACTATATTTTGTGGTTTAGATCGGGGGACACGTTTCATCCCAATGGTGATTGTTGGTTGCATGAATGCTAGCATGTATATTAGCCAGCTTAATTGTCCTGCCATGTTTTGTTTTTCTTATAATCACAGTAATTGATTTAAATCTTGTATTGGTGTCGTAAAACCTATGACTCTCACCAACCATTGCGTTGACGTTTTAAGCATCATTTTCAGGTGAGCGTTATGAAGGTGTTGAAGTTAATAAAAGTGGCTAGAGAGACCGTTAGGATGGCATTGGAAGTTCTCATTTGATTTTATTTCATAATTGTTTGCATGAATTCTTGAATGTTATTAGGTTTGATAGGGTTGTGATACATTGTCTTTGTATTGATGAGACCCCTTTTTCATTAATACAAGATGCCGTTCTTTTGTTTTCGGTATTGTCATGACACATCGTGTCTTTTATATTTAGTTATGCATGTAGTGATTCTCTATTGTTGACACCATTGTGTTGTGATGATATCCATGATGTTACGCCTCGTGTTTCCGCCTTGGCGGGGTGTGACAGATTGGTATCAGAGCCTTTGGTTATAGAGAAGTAGGTGGTTTGGCCTAGACTATAACCTAGGAGTCCCTCATATAGTTGCATTTTAGGGCTTAAGTGTTTATGTACGTATCTACTATACTTTCTCGCTATTCGAAAGCTTTAATTTTTCTTAATTTGTCTACTACTATAATATATATATAGCATCTTCTGCTAAAAAACCGTCAAAGACCTTTGATAAATGGATGAGCACTCCAATAGACTTCTCTGCATTCATCATGAACGACCTGAAAATCAACAATCTTACTATAACGACCCACTCTGGAAAGGAGGCCGAAACGTCATGATCATGGTGTCATATCTAAGCATAATATGGATAAACGTCATAAATGGAATAACATAGGACAAGTGGAAAGCCGAATCATACTCCGGCTCCCAATTATGAGATCAAATGAATAACGTAAAAGATGTTCTAAAGGACGAAACCATGTGTCCAGATAGTATAGCCACATCAAATGTCTGCGATATAAAGAAAGGAAGCAAATAGGTCACTTTACCTAAGCACCATCTCTCATGCCCATTCCCTTCTAGATACCGGCGTGTAAGAAGAGGAAAGAAATTACGGCTGAGATAACGCTCTGTGAAGGATATATAACATGTAAAATTAAAAGTATGAATCCTGGATAGTAAATATAGAGCAGCGGAGAGATCAAAAGTGTCATGAGGAAACCTGGAGAATGCGTCATGAAAAATAGGAAATAAACATGTAAAGCATGGTAATACGAAGTAAAGATGTCATGAAATATCATGGATAGTATAAACATAAATGATAAGGAATGCCCACGGTCATATATCATACATGTCATAATAAATATGTCGTGAATACATGCATATTAATTAGGGGGCTGCCTCAACAATGTAATAGAGGGGTGACCTCTTTATAATAATAGGGGTGGGAGGGATCAGCTCCAAGTGATGGGTGTAGAGAAACTACAAACCATCACCATGAACGTGTAAACATGTTAAACTAGGTGCACCCATACGCCCCGAATAATAATGGCCACATGAATATAATCTGGTAACATGAAAAGGGACGCCGCGTGAAATCACTCTCAACGCGAAAGAGTCGTGACACAGGTGCCTCATGTGTCACGGTCATGGTACCTCCATGACTAGGTGGTAAGTCATGTAAATCATGGTCATGCGTATATATAGCTCGGGCAATAGAATAAGTCATGAAATCAAACATGTAAAAGAATCATGGCAAAAGACATAAAAATGGGGAAGCATAGCAGTTCTGGGGATGAATCATGAAAAGAAAGAATGTCCTTACTGAAAGGACGGAATATCCGTACCTTATGTCCAGCAGTAACGGAAAGAGATGGATAAGAAGATGGAAGCTACACTGCTTTAATGCGAACTACATGTTAAAGGACTATATAAGTTAATTGTTTCATGAATAAGGTTAATTTATTTTTTGGAACTTTCTATTTTTAGTAACTTTCTATTTTTAGTAACTTTATATAATTAGCATGATTCCTTGATTAGTACGTTCCATGATTAACATATTCCATGATTAGTATGTTTCATGATTAGTATTCTTGTTATATTGGGTACTTTCCAAAAATAGCAGCTTCTAATTATAGTAAGTTTCCAAAAATAGACTTTCCTTAATTAACTTTCCATAAATGATAACTTTCCTGATTTAATAAGTTTCCATAATTAAACTTTCCAAAAATAGACTTTCTATAAATAGCAGGTTTCTATAAATAGCAGGTTTCTATAAATAGCAGGTTTCTATAAATAGCAGGTTTCTATAAATAATATCAAAATGACATTTTCTACCCCCCAACTTATTTTTCTCAGATCATAACAAATATAATAACATGCTTAAATCAGACCCCAAAGTTTCAGAAATTACCAAAAAGTCTTGTATTCTTTAAATCGCAAATCGGTAACAAATAAATCACTAAAAACCCTATTGAATTTTTCCCAAGCACAAACATAATTATTTCCCAATTATTGGCATTAATTACACCTTAGGAAAAAATAGTAAAACCCTAACCCTAATTCATTTTAACCATTTTCTTTCCTTTTTCCCTTATTTTCGAAATCGGTAAACACAAATAAATCTCCAATAATTATTCGAATCATTTCTAAATTTTTCCAACATTTTATCTGAGTTATATGAGATATAAGAAACCCTAGAAAAATATAAAATCGGATGTACAAATAGTTTTTAAGCCGATTTCATAATTAACTAAAAATTAGGGTTTCGGATATGATTTGATTTTTAAATCAATTAAAATGCAAGAACATTTTTCTTATGCATAGATCGAAACATATAGATGAAAAGTGAGTTGTAAAAATCTTGGGATGATTCCTTAGTGATTTTAGAAATTTATGAAACCCGGTTGCTTATTCGACCAAACCAAGACCAAAATCGAAACAAGCCTTAAAAATATTCCCCTCAATTTTTCCACACTCCCTAGACCTTCAATCAACCAAAGAAAAATCGTGGCAAGCCTTGGAAAAATTTTTTTTGTGCCGCTCAACTTTATTTATTTAGGGTTCGGTTGGTATTTGTTTTTAGGATTTAGTAAAATGAAGTGAATAAAAGACTATACATAGAGTTTGGCCGAGTCCTTAGGGCATTTCAAATGGAATAAAAATCAGGTTTTTTATTTACATAATTATTATATAATTTATCCCATATTTTATTTAATTATTTTTGGTAAATATATAAATTATTTAATTACATTATAAATTCGATATATACCTTATTAATTTTAATTAATTCCTTGTATACCTAAAGTATTTTGATCTTACAAAAATTTCACATAATTGCTTTTATATTGTGATTCATAATTTCTATAATTAACTGAAATTTATTTAAGCTTTTATAGATTTTCTTGCATTAGGGGTATTTTGGGTAATTTTACACTTATTGAAATTTTTAGGTTTTACACTTACTCAAGAAACACTTTTAGGACCAGCGTTCAAACTTCTCAAAGGCACACGTTCCAATTTTGCTGAGTTGAAATATGATTTTGAAGAATGTTACAAGGTTCTTTCAGAAAAACTTGATTGGAAAAATCCAGAAGGCGGTGACTATCCATTTGATCTTACCAAACCCCTATCTTTAGTTATGAGTAGAAATCATCAAAAAGTACTGGTTTATTACTTCTTCAACAACGATCTCAAGTATCTGCAAGGAGGGATTTCGACTATGACCTACACGACTTCTTTAACAAAGACAAAGGCTGCACAGTATGATATTCTAAGCATTGAAGACATGGTTCCAAATATTTGGAGTCCTGTTAAAGTCGCCTATGATAAACATGCACTTTGGGGTATTTCTCATTGGAGAGAACAACGTAAGACCTTCTATGGGTATGCATGAGGCCTGTAATCCACACATGATGTATACTCTACAAAACGTATTCTGGCAGTAACTCAGGTCGAGGTAATGAGGAAACATGGGTATGGGTATTTGAAAGAGATTGTAGTAAGAAGAGCCAATAACGACCTTTACAGATTCAAGGAAGGCGACTTTCCACGTCTTCATATCAATGACATCGAAGACATGCTTCTCCTTGTTGTTCAGAATCGTCTTACAAATCTCTCAGGTGATGACGTTTTTGACTTAGCAATAACGTTAAGAATGTTCACCAGAAGCTTGGTTATTCAGAAGCGATTCGAAGATCTTCAACTCAGAGTCGAAAGTTACCAGAAGAAGATCAACGTCACCAAGCCAGAAACTACCAAATTAGGAATCATGAAAAGGGACCCATATACTCTATATCAAGACCCTCAAGGATTCATTTATGTCGACGCCAATGGGAGAAATAGGTTGATGCGATCAGATGAACTCTACAAGTTCAGTGATAGGACATTAACTGGGCTTCAAACTTTGTCGGATGACATAACAAAGAATATTCCAATGGAGTACCTGCCAAAGAGAAGATGGAGTACATTGGAGAATAAAAGAGCTAATATCATGATCAAAGCGATTGACAAGCGGTTGAAAGAAAGAAGGTTGATGAGGAGTCTCGAAAAGTTTGTTGGTGGAAGGCACTACGAAACTGACATCCGGCTACTTCAACAAAAAATATGACTTTTTCATATTGTGTTCGTCATCATAAGGTCATTTCATATAATTTATAAACTTGTGAATATGTATATATGTAGTGTAGACTTAAAAGTAGGCATATATAGTGTTTGAGTATAAATTTTCAAGAATTTCTTAGTAAATTTAAATTTTTTCAAATTAACATACTTAAACACCATATAATTACCTCATAATTTGAGGGGAGCATTAATATGTTCTAATAATCGGCTTGTTAATAATTGGACATCTTTTCCCCGAAACCATGAATATTTGAATCAATTGATATCTAAAATATCAAGAGATTTTACATTTTTAATAAGGGGAGAAAATATAATTAAAATATATGGCTAATAATGTGATTTTTTATGATCTCAAGTGTACGCTTTTCCATATATGTGCTAAACTCTTTCGATTAATCGATGCACATATGAAGGGGAAGCAAATGGTTAAGTGATGGCTAAAATATGGAAGTACCAAAGACCGGCCATTTAAATTACTGTATTGGAGTTATAAGGTGGTTAAGTTTAGGTATCCATTCTCATGATCCAGCTAGAACCAGAGGGATCTACCTAGGGATATTCCACTAGATAGTGTAGAAGTCCTTAGGTATAAAAAAAGGAGTAAAGTGAGATTAAGGGAAAAGTGCCGACTGAGATGGAGTTAGTACTGGAACAAACCCAACAAGGTAATAGCTATGAAGTCTTGGTAAGCGCTGAAGTGGTTTAAGAATTAATAAGAAAAAGTTAAGATAAAGGGTGAAAAGAAATAAGCCCTCCTTACGCTTTGGCAGAAACCTGATCAATACATTTAATGTCTAGAATCACTAAGATGATTGCTGACATTGAAGACTGACATCATAGACCCAGTGATGCAATGCACAACCCTCCCTAGCCACTCATAATCTCTCAAAAGATTTATGTTTCATTTCTCGCATTTCTATCAACTTTCTCACTCCAAGTTAGTTGGTGTTGAAAAGGTGGCAGTCTGCTCCAGCCTCCGATCACTAAAACTAAAGTGCACTATTGAGTCTAGAGCCAAAAGAGATCATCCATAAATCTCATTAGGACACTTGTCAAAATTATGCTTGCTAATCCACACAATGTGAAAAACAAGAAATATATTAAGAGTCCTCTGCATTATCCTTGTGATTTTACCAGAACATCCAAGTGATACTTAAGTGTTCACAGTGAAGATAGAATTCCTGCTTGAGCCAACATCAAACAAGCTCTTGGTAGGTGACTTGTGAGATCCTCTACGGATCGAACTTGTGATACTGGATATCAATTCGGTCCAGCTTATGAATTGACTAATGAGTTTTGAAAAAGATAAAAATGTTGGTGTGTCATAAAACTGTTTGCATATTGACACACCGACTGATTTTCTAAATCGATTTTCAATCTTATATCCATGGGAAGCCTCACAAGGGTATCTGGACATAGAAAAGCTGAACATGAATTAACGGCTTAATCGGGAAGATAGTAACTTACCGGTTTACTTTTACCATGTTGTCTGCTTTGAGATGCTTCGGTAACAAGAACGGCTAGTGCAGCTGCGAAACCCTGTCAAGGAGATTCTTCAGAATTCTACCTGTTCACATGCAATATTTATACTGAATAACGGGGAACCGTGGTTGTTACAACCATATTCGACGAAGTGACAAAGCCACTTTCGTCCATATATGTTGTTTATCACTAACCCATTTATGCGGATTTCATGACGGTGGTAGCAGTTTCCCGATGACAAGTCGAAGCCAATACCACATGCTCATACTCGACCGACATATATAAATACAACATGAAAGCTCAAGTACATGTTTCAAGACTTTCGCTACTCAGATACGGTAGGTCTTTCTTGAAGCGACCAAGTATTAAGTTGATACCATACGTCCTCCACAAAGTGACGAAGTGTTAAAGTTAAAGAATTTCAAGAAAGATGTCTTATTCAAGCTTTCAAGACCAAGAAACAACAACAGTATGAGCATGTTGGTCCAGAATTCACAAGATCACAAGAAGGCGAAAGATCACAAGATGATGATAAGAGATTATGCTTGGTTGATGATCTCAAATAAGTTCTAAATCACATTCATTTCAAGTCAAAGCCTAAAGTCAATGATCGCTACATCAATTCACAAGTTAAAGATTGAAATCAAAGTCTACGAGCTCAAGACTAAAGTCAAAGCATAGTATGCTAGGTTTAAGTTTTTGTAAATTAGAGTGACCTCCCTTAAGGGGAGATTGTTAGAAATATGAAAATATCGGTCACTACCAATATAGATAGTCGTAGCTCGTAGATTAATCTTATGTAATGTTAGTTAGCTAACCGGGCCAAAGACACAAGGAAAGCCTATGACTAAGCCCATGGCTGGTTATAGCTTGATGTATTTATACCCTCTCCACACATGGAAAGGGTGTTGGTTGTTCATTTTTCACACACACTTAATCTAATTGTTCTTTCTTTATTTCTCTCTCTAAGTGTTCATCCAACCACCTCTTTCTCACTCTAAAACTCTAAACGAATTCCTTACTTTATGTGTTAAGATATTCTACACATCACAAAAGAGAATAAAAAAATTATCGGTTGACGGAAGACGCAGAATGTTCATTTCAAGAAATGAAAAGGCTGATACTTGAACTCCCAACACTCACCACTTCGGTACTGAAAGAAGTATTGTACGTGTACCTTGTCGCATCTCAAGACGCAGTAAACGAGGTGCTCTTAGCCGAGCGCAAAGGAAAGAAAACACCTATCCATTATGTCATCCAGACCCTCCACGAGGCCGAACGAAATTATGCTCCTTTAGAAAAACTGGCATTATGTCTACTAATCAAGCAGATACGACGGTACTTTGAAGCTCACCCAATTAAAGTAATTACCGGTCAACCAATCAAGCAGATACTTAACAAGCCGAAGGTCTCCGAAAAGTTATCCGCTGGGATCTTACAACATTGCATATGTTCCTCATAATGCCATCAAGGGGCAGGTATTAGCAGATTTCATAAATGAAATCCCAATCGGCGTTAAACACATAATAGTAACACTCTAGCATGGAGTATCAAAAGAGTTTAGCTGTTCAAATTGGCTTATGTTTTATTGTCGGCTGGCTAGGAGGTTTGAATATAGGGAAGACAGAATAGGATGTTGCTTCTATGCTATCGGAGACCAGCAACTTGGATATCGAGGGGTCAAAAACATGGAAAGACAAACATCATGAGCTCTTCACCATGCAGTATCCTTATGTCCAGAAGATTGTTGACGCCTATCGCCTTCTCGTGGATGCTTTGATAAAGGCATCCCTTGATGTACCTCCTCCTCCTGCCGATGATGAAGCTGGACCTTCTGTTGAGAAAAATGGTGATGGTTCGGCCGCACTAGTTTCTCTAAAAGTTCATGTGACTTGGACCTCGACCAATGCTCCTCCCAAGACAGCTTCTTAGTTTGTAAATTTGGTCTTATGATGTATTCTAGTTGTGTTTGCATGATGTAATTTACACCGTTGATGAATGATCATGACTTCTTTCTTTTGTATGATGTATTTTGAATTCTTACTTACATGTATTTCGTGCTTGCACTATTGACTGCTTGTTTGTTCATACATTCGTTCGGTTATAAGACATTGGTTACACTCGAACCACTTGTTAATTTATCATATCCGGGTATCTAACCTTTCGGTGAAGGTTCTTCCCTAGTTAATTATATTGGGGGAATTAAATGAACATTGACTACACGGGTATTAAAACTCTTGCGGCGTTAAAAATAAGAACACTTGCAAAATTAACACTAAATTAAAATTTAATGTCTAAACTTCGTACACGGGTATTAAAACTAGTGTTATTAGGAAATAATATTAATAACTTGTAGATCTAAGTCAATTTTTTTTAAACTAGTAAATATTTAGTAAAAAAAAATTCCTTGTAATGTTGAAGTCACTTCTGTAAACCTTAGACCAGCCGGTATGGTGGTTCCTTCGCACACGTGACGGCCTACCATTACACGTGAAGCACATAACATCCCTCTTACTCTGGTACGAAGGAGGAAAAAAATGGTTGGTTAGGTGGTGCAATCAACCAAACGTAATGCAAACTTTATTTGTTTATTTGTGAGTGTGTGCAGGTATATTATGAGGTAGTTTTGTAGAAAGTGGTGTATGTATATGTTTTTTGTTAGGTGGTGACCATAACGCCTCTAGCGATTGTGGTAAGCTTGTGTGTTGAAAAACTAATATGGTACTGAGATGAATGTGATGATCGGGTCACCATTACACCCGAACTTAAAATATGTTACTTTTTATGTTAATGATGAAAGTGGAATGAATTGTCCTTATAGTGATCTCAGTGAAAGGCTAGTGCTCAAGATTCAAAAAGCATGAAGGGAGTGAAAAAAATTGTGCTCAAGATGGGAGTGCTAGTGCTTCAGGATTTCAATGTGAGAAGGGAGAAAGAGCTTGATTGTTAAGGAATATACAACTCGACTGTTAAAGAGAGAAGGGAGTATTGGGCCAATTCAATTCCTAATTGTCCCTTGTACATGATTTGTATGAAAAATATCCTAAGTGTAAAACAAGTCACTGAACTTAAATAAGTTCAGCGAGTCATCCTCAAGAAGTTCTTCAGAATCTAGAAGAAAGACTCATCACAACCTGAGGCGGATCTCAGCGAGTTAAGAAAAGAACCAAGATCGGGATGATGGAGTAAGTAAGTATTGACAAATGACTTACTGACTTCCAAAGAACATCTCTGAATGAAGACCCAAACATATTAACGGGAACTTCCTAAAAGAAAAAAGCAATAGAAGACAAATGGTACAAGAAAGGAGGCTTGTACTTTATTGAAGGTTGCAAAAAGGAAGACAAAAGTACTAAAGTAGCTAAAAGCAAATAGTTAAAATAAATATTTACTTTAGTGCTTTATTGAAACTTCTAAGAGAAGCTTTATATATGTGAGCTTGTAGTAAGAGATGGTTAGAGATTCTAAACACAAAATATAATACAAAGTATTATAGTGATAGGGTCCTTCTCTCATTTGTTCATATACTTAGCTATGTAAATTGACTTTGAGAACCATTTTTTATTACTAGTTATTCACGGTATAATAATATATAATGTTCTTGAAGTGAATACAAGGCAAACTAGTGATTTATACTCCTTGTGCAACTCTTTTTCCGTGAAGTCAGTTATTGGTTATGTAGGCTAGATGTAGTATGTTAAGCCCCAGATAATCTAGATGGAAAATAAACAACAAAACTCATGACCAAACAATAATTCTTGATTATTTTCATGTTTTTCATCAACCATTGGAGTTTCATTAAGTCATTACACGCTTCACATTTTTTACCTTTTCTAATAAACCATAATGTTTTTCATGTAGCTCCAAGACTCATAATAGTTATATTGCATGTAAATTGACTTTCAGAGCCATTTTTTATTACTAGTTATTCACGGTATAATAATATATAATGTTCTTGAAGTGAATACAAGGCAAACTAGTGATTTATACTCTTTGTGTAACTCTTTTTCCGTGAAGCCAGTCATTGTTTATGTAGGCTAGATGTAGGGGGCGAGATGATGGAAATATACGTTCAAGTTGTAAAATCGAGCCTGATTGTCATTCATAAGTTTTTGGTTTTGTTTTAACTTATTTTCATTCTAAAAATTAATAAAATAACTAACATTAATTTAAGAATTAAAAACTACAAGATTCTACTATATGATCTAAAAGATATAAATGGACAAATATGCTTGTAAGTTTTTTGGGACCTTGAAATGTTCCTTATGTGCGGTGCTTTAGAGCTTTAACGAAATAAAAATTCTTAGAAAACAAGGTTCAAGAAATTAAATGACAAGTAAAGTTAATATGCTTTTTTATTAATACATGACAAAGTATTTTAAAATTGCATTAAAGTGAAGGAAGTATATAAATTGGAAAATTCTAATGACTATATTTTTTTAAACCTTTTTAAAACCGCACTTAAATTCCAAATCACTAATCACTTAGCAAACATAAGTTAAACTACTCACTACGCATCATGATCAAATAAGCAAAGCAAAACATTTTAAATTAAACTACACTATTTAATTGAAAAATGATAGAAAATAGGACCAAATTGAAGAGCCGCAAATAAACGATAACCACCCGATTTATTTAGCTAAAGCAAATAATCAAATTTGGTCTAGCTAAATAAACCCTTAAGCTCCGCGCCTCGTGAGTTGACCGGTACCGTCGTAACAAAACAATCAAGATTAAGACAAATATTAATAAACTAAGCTAATCTTTTAAACTAATTTAAACTAAATACAAACGAAATTTAATTACTCAAATTAATGAAACTTGTGTTTTTACAAATTTGGTTTTAACAAAAAAGTTGGGCCAAGCCCATTAGAAACGTTAAACAGGTAGAGGAAAACGTTTTAACAACATTACTAAATTGAAAATAAGCTAAATGACTACTAAGAGATTAAAATAGAATAAGCTAAAACATTTTATGATTTAAGCTAAAACTTGACCGAATAAGTCTCAAAAGGATCTTATTCGAGATAAGAGTTAAGCTCTTAGATAACATAGAAGCAAGCAAAACTTATTTGCAAATAAACCAAACGGAAGCTTATTTAGAAACTTATTGGATCTAAGCTAATGAAACAAAATAAGCAATCAAACCCAATAACCCAAGATAAGCTAACACCGAACCACATCTGGGGACGTCTTCAAAACATTCGTATCTTTAAACAACCAAAAATCATATGGTGCATTACAAATTAAATCTACACTATTACTTGAGATAAGAACAAAAATGCATTGAAGAAATTATCCTATCTCTAACCTACTGCTAAAAAAAATTGACAAACGAAAAAAAAGATAACCCATCAAAAAAGTTAAGATGTGTATCATATATACAAAAATGATGCCAGATCCCCTATTTTCATATTGCGTCTTCAGTAAGCCACCGACACCAATCTTGGGCTCAGCTTCATTTTGGGCTTTTAGATAACTGGGCCTGAGTCTTTCTTCTAACTGGGCCACAACAATGGACTAGGCTCATTATAAAGGGGCTGTTAAACTTTGAGCCTTTAATAAGTGTGGGTCGGTCCGACCCATATAAATGGAGTCGGGTCGGCCCAATAAAAGATGAAGGCACCGTCGGACTCGAATTTTCGTGCTCTTTCCGATGGCATGCTTGGGGACTTTTCACGACTTCATCTTAGCTTGAGTAATAATAAGACTTGACCAAATTAAGCCTGATAATTCCCGTTTTTGCACCGTTTTCAATCCTTTGTACCTGTAAGACATAAAAACACAATACACACATATTTGCAAGATAATTACTCATATTTTAGTGTTTCAGTCCGTTTATTAGCGTTTTCCGGGGTACAAATGATGTGTGTTTTTTAGCGCACATCATTTGGTCTTCTGTTTTTTGTGATTATTATGTTACTAGTGTGTAATATCTAAGATTTATACAGGAAGGAGTCGCTATTTAAATTGCTGAAGCTGTTGTAGGAGCTCTAAGAGGTGAGCTTGCTGCTACTGCAGTCAATGCTCCTATGGTTCCTGCTGAGGTATGAAATCTAGCTTAATCATTTCTCTATCTTGTTTGCAATGAATAAAACTGCTGCATATGTTGGTCACCAAATATTTGTTGGGTTTTGGAATTAAAGGGGTGTTTGGATATACATATGATTTGCATCACCAATTGGCAGGTCTGCATAGGAACAATGCATCCGGTAGTAGACGACGTAAAAGACCAGGATGTCAAAACCAAACAGAATCGGGTTCACGCATGACGGGCAATGAGTGTATGGCAACTGACAGAGATATCGACATCTTCAACGAACATTAACCCACAAGTATTACTTTGTCTACATGTCAGTTAGCGTTTCCAATTGCTGTATTAGAACATAAATACATAAAACTCATATGTACGGGATACCTTGATTCAGCTACGGTTCCATGGAAGAATTCAGAAGGTTTGAAGAGGAAATGTAGCAACAGTCAAACAAGAAGTTGCAGCAACAGTTGAAAGTATGGAGAAAGCTGCAAGGTACACGTCGAATAAATATGTTGAGGCTGCTTTGAATTCAGCAACTGTTGTATTGCCTTATCTTGTCCCTGTAAGCTGCTTCTCATCTCTGTACTTGTATGATATTACATTAATGCTGCCAATATGATATTAATACTGCTCATGGTTAATACTGCTCAACATTAATGCTGCCAATATGATATTAGTGCTGCCTGTTCGTAGTTATTAATGCTGCTTATATATTAGTGTTGCTGGTTCTTTGTTAATACTGCTATTGGGATTAAGGGAAATTGATGCTGCTGATATGAGCTCAACTAGAAGTTAATATTGCTGCTAGTTAATACTGCTGCTAGTTAATACTGTTGCTAATATTAGTTAGTACTACTAAGTTAATACTGCCAAGTTAATACTAATGCTGTTATTAGTTAGTATTGCCAGGCTCAATTAATGCTGCTAGCATAGTTAATACTTATTGACTTGGCAAAATTCAAACAAAGTAGTTTCCCGCCAAAGACTCCAACTTCCCAACCTCTCCACCTAAGCCTATAAATACCTCTGTTAGCTCATTTCTTGCACTTATGCTAAAATTGTAACTGTGTGAAAACACATTTCTCTCTCTAAATTCAGTTGTAACCGTTTGGTTGAGTTTTCACCATTAATGAATCATTTTGAGCTCTGTTTCTTTGATTACGAGTTCTAAGTGTTTTCATTGTCGTTGATCTGTAAATTGTTTAACATTGGTTGTTAATCAGTTTGATAAGTATCAGCTGCTAATATATATGTTAATATTGTTCGAGTATATTAGTGCTGTTAAATAAGTTTGTGCTATTGCAGTACCTTCGATTGTTATTTTTAAGGTATGCGTGTTTGTGTAGTACATTGTGTTGTGGTTGTAGGCATGGTGATGGTGATCGTTGATAGTGGTGTAGGATGACGAGCTCCGCTGACAGAAGAGAGACATGTAGCAGCTTGGCATCTTTTTTAAGAAACAAGCAAATAACTATTCCTTTATGCAACTACTTAGAAATGTTCATAGATTGTGTTTAGCTGAGAATTTGATTATGTATGACATTACAATTGTATATTTGGTTCAGTTATATACATTCGAGTTTTATTCAATTTGAAATTGCTTTTTGTTTTTAATTGATCTGTTATATATATATAATGACACAAATTATTGATTTGTTATATGTGACTAAAAGATGCACTCACATAATATCGTCACGCTTATCAACATTATTGGTCACTCTTTATTTAATTCGATGCGTGACTAAATATTACAAAATGCCACGCAAACTAAAAATTCATGTGACCATTGGATGAACAATAGTCACATAAAATACACATTTACTTGATTTTAAAAAGCATATGGTCACACTTATTAACACTTTTGGCCACTTTTTTTTAAATTATATGTGACTAGCTCCAAAAACAACACCCGTTGTGTGACTAAATCATCATAAACATCACATTTATTATATATTCATGTGGCCACAGAACGGGAAATAGTCACACAAAATACACATTTACTTAAATAAATCATCTCAAATGTCACATATATTATATATTTATGTGGCCAAAGGACGAACAATAGTTACTCTTAAAAACCATTCGTGTGACTATAAAGTGTTTACGGTCACTAATACTGATTAATCCAACAAAACTTGTGCCTAATTTGTCACACATATTCGGGTTTTGGTCACTCTTTTTCAATGGAAATAGCCACGAACTCCCTAACGTCACCGTATGTGACCTACAGTGGCGCGATCTTTAGTGATAAACACCCAAAAAAACACGTGTGACCATATGTATATCATCATACATTTTTGGAGTGACCAATACCAATTTTTATACCAGTGAACGGATTGTTACAGTCTTCCCGCGTTAAAGGAGCCTTGTCTGCAAGGCTCAAGACGTGACATTGGATGAAGATGCGTGATTAGTGAAGAGGTACGGATACTTCTTTTTGAATTGATCTTCACGTTCCCATGTGAACTCAGGACCTCTCCTAGAGTTCCATCGAACTTTGATAATGGAGTACGACTTTTCTTTAACCGCTTGACTTTATGATCCATAATCTCCACGGATTCTCAACAAAGTGGAGCTTATCATCAATATGGATCTCATCCAACAAAATTAAAAGTGATTCATCAAACAACCACTTATTCAAATTGGATACGTGGAAAGTGCTATGAACCCTGCTTAATTGTTGAGGAAGTTCGAGTCTGTAAGCAACGGTTTCCACTTTTGCTAACACTTTGAAAGGTCTAATATATCTCGGGTTCAACTTCCCCCGTTTGCCAAAACGGATAACCCCTTTACAAAGCGAAACTTTTAACATAAGCTTGTCTCCAACTTGAAATTCTAAAAGCTTAAGCCTCACATCGGTGTAACTCTTCTGTCGATCCCGAACAGCTTAAATTATGCTTTTTATCTAAATGATTTTCTCGATGGTCTTGTGAATGATTTCTGGACCGGTTAGTTGAATATCTCCGACCTTGGCCCAGCAAACAGGTGACCGACATTTTCGACCATAAAGTGCCTCAAATGGTGCGGCCTTGATGCTAGTATGATAACTATTGTTGTATGAGAACTTAATTAGCTGTAAGTGTCTATCCCAAACATTCCCAAAATCTATCACGTGGGCGCGTAACATATCTTCAAGAGTTTGGATGGTTCTTTCGCTTTAACCATCAGTCTGCGGATGGTAAGCAGTACTCATATCCAAAAAAGTATCCAAAGCCTTCTGGAATGACCTCCAGAAATTTGACGTAAATCTACCATCCTGGTCATAAATGATTGAGACTAGTATTCTATGTTTGTTGACCACTTATTTCAAGTACAGTCTTGTCAATCTCTCTATTGTGTCATTTTCCTTAATCGGTAAAAAGTGTGTAGACTTAGTAAGACGGTCTACAATTACCCAATGGTATCATAACCACTTGACGTCTTAGGGAGCTTGGTGATAAAATCCATGGTGATATTGTCCCACCTCCACTAAGGTATCTAAGGTTGTACCAACAAACCAGATGGTTTTTGGTGTTCAGCTTTGACCTTTAAGCATGTCAAACACTTGCTAACATAGGTGTAAATATTACATCTTGTCGGAACCCGGATGAACATAATAATTTGACTTGTGGGACTCATGCATAATCAATTTCATTGGATCACCAAAGCATGGAAACCAACTCCTGTTCTTCAAACACAGTGTTTCGTCAACTCGCGATTTCAACTTCTTTTTCCTGATTATACCTCCCACATCTTCAGCCTCGAAGTTTTTTGGTTTCCTTGCCTCATTTTGAGCGTTCAAAATTTGCTTGGGAAGATCCAAACCAATAGTCATAACTAAGGCTCGAACGCGTAATGGCTTAATTCGTTCTTTTCTGCTTAAAGCGTCAGCCACTACATTTGCTTTTTCTGGGTGATAATCATAATCACTAAGAAACTCCAACCAATGACGTTGCCTCATGTTTAATTCCTTTTTATCAAGGATGTGCTGTAAGATTTTGTGATTAGTGATCACGGTACACTTTGTTCCATACATATAGTGTCTCTAAATATTTAGAGCGAACACTACTGCTCCTAATTCTAAATCGTGAGTTGTGTAATTCTTCTCGTGAATCTTCAATTAACGTGATGTATAAGAAATCACCTTCTCATTGTGCATCAACACAACACCTAATCCTTTATGCGAAGCATCGCAATAAATTATAAAGTTCTCAGCTCCTTCAGGTAAAGCCAAGACAGGTGCGCTACACAGTTTTAGCTACAATAACTGAAAAGACGCTTCCTCTTTGTCACCCCAATCGAACTTGACCTTCTTCTGGGTTAGCTTGGTCATTGATATGGTAATCTTTGAAAATCCTTTAATGTTGGGCTGGATCATACATGGGCCTTAATATTTTGAGTAATATTCAGTTGACATATCTAAAAAAATTGACATTGGGACAGTACACATTGGTGTTAGGCTCGAATGTTCAATTACCGAAAATTGGGCTATATTACTTATTAGACTGGGTTATGATCTGATGGGCTGAGTTTGTGATGGACCCGTGTACAACGGTTAGAGTGTTAATTGTTTTGTATTAAAACTAAATTTGGCTAAATGACTCACATGGGATGATTATTGCTACATTTAGATGTTAATGGCTACCTTTGAGCTTCTATATTGTAGTCCTATCCTCTTAACCAAAAGTTTATACAAATTGGTGTATAAATTGGTTAACTTGGACTAAATATTTGAGATTAAATGGTTATCGGTTGTATTCGTGGTTCGAAATGACAAAGTGACGAGACCAGAATCGATGCTTATAAAGAATCATAGAATTTAATTTGTAATGGCTAGATTTGAAATTTATTTTTTTAAAGTATCTACGGAGTTGATCGGGTATCACTGATTTAAGATTGAAGTGGTATTTCACGAAGGCGTGTTCTTATTTTATCTTAAAGTTGAGATTTAGTCATTCATAGATGGTTGGATGTATGGATTTCAATGATAACTTACTCGGGCTTAAGATTTTGGATGAAGACTTGGGTTATCTAGTTACCAGCAGTTGTGGTAGTTGGTTGAAGACCTGGATATCTATCACTTAAAGGAGATACGTTGTAGTTCTCAGTGTCACATGTTAAAGACGTTGTGGATAATCGTAAAGAGTGATGAATATCTCATACTTTGATTGGTAAGTATTGAGTTTCTCTACACTATTCTTCCAACATTAGTGCAAGCTTAAGTCACAAGAACGGGGAATTCTACTTTGGTTTTAAATTTGGTATATCGGGTTTACTCATCAGTGGTAAACATTCGGTGGGTTGTTGATCTTGTTTAATGTTGTTCTAGTCTTAACCAAATGTTTATACAAATTGGTGTATAAATTGGTTAACTTGAACTAAATTTTCAAGTTTGGTATATCATGTTTACTCCATCAGTGTTCACTTCAAATAGCCTACAAAACGGTTGGTAAAAAGATAGTCAGAGAGAGTTTATGAGTAGAGATTTGATCAGCAGTTGATTCTCACGAGAATAGATTTGAGCTAATTTATTCTTTACACAAATATTCAAGTATATGTGCATACAAGGTTTTGCTGATTCTGAGGTATCGAAACCAGCAAGGGGAAGGAGGACATACACCCGAGAGTCTTTGCCTTTCTTTTTCTTGAAAGCTTAAAAAAGTCATCTTTCTTGAAATTCTTTTATGTTAGGCCATGCCGGGAAGACTAATGTCATAACCGCAGAGAAAATCAGCGCTTTAATATGTGGCTTTTGGGTGCATTTCTTCAACCACATAGGGGAAGAGATATCTTGTGAAATTTAGTATGCATTATTTGAATTTCCAGGGGGAGAGTTATGAGAAGAATTATTCAAGCGTGAGAAGATGCGTTGCTAATCCAGTTTATGTCTCCCCGAATGGTTAATCACTAAGCTTATTCTTAAAGAAGCAGTCATATTTGATGTGGTATCCTATTAATTCCGTTGTGCACTTAATTATTATAAGCTTGTAAGAAAGCTTTAAAAGGATTGCTAGTTTAGGGGAAGCTTTGAAAGGTTCTAAATGATGAATATGTGGCATGAATTAGGGGGAAGCTGGTTCAGAAGCTTCTCCTTAACCAAGAAGTGTATGGGTTACCTAGTTTATGCCTATTATAGTATTTCTCCTACAAGGTACTACAAACATGATTCATGTTGGAGTGCAGACTTAAGTCAAAGACCACATAAGACATCATCAGCATTAGAAGATTCATGGAATTTATTGTTCTTAATCATTATGTACTTGTTAGGAAAATATTGTAAGTAATTCCGTATATCGTCCCGTAGGGGAAGATTGTTAGGAATTCACTTTACGTGACGACATTTACGAAATTACCATAGCTTACCATATCACCACACACAAGGACTAGAATAGTCAATATATGATTCTTATGTAATGTGTGGTGGTATAAATACCCCTATATGGCTTCCATAGAGGGGTTGAGGCTTTTGTATCATTTCACTTTCTATTCTATTTTACATCTTTTGTTCCTCTCTTTGCTCTCTCATTAGAATAATGGCTATCATGTGGTTTGAGTCTCCTAGACCATCGGATCTTATATTCTTTAGTTTTTCAATTCGTATCAAGAGCCATGGTTACACTCTTGGTCGGGTTTATCTTTTGTGTCCGATTGGTCTTAAAATTTTCAAATCTCTCACAGTTTGTGGTTTTGGGTTGTGTTGTCTCGTGATGTCAGCTTATTGATAGCTTGTTACAGCTTATTTTTGTCAGCTTATCTTGGTGGATAAAATCATTGTAATGGTAGTTGCATTTTGTGTACAAAGGTAGAGATCCACCATATTCTCTCTTCTCACTAGGCCCAACAGTGTAAGCCCTGGCTACATTTTGATTTTTGTGAGGCTGTTGTTGAGTGTGGTTGTTCATTGAGTTGTCATCAAGCTTTCTTTTATTCTTAGCTTGTCTTCCAGCAAATGTACGGATGTTAGGAATTCACTTTACGTGATGACATTTACAGAATTACCATAGCTTACCATATCACCACACACAGGGACTAGAATAGTTAATATAGGATTCTTATGTAATGTGTGGTGGTATAAATACCCCTCTATGGCTTTTATAGAGGGGTTGAGGCTTTTGTATTATTTCACTTTCTATTCTATTTTACATCTTTTGTTCCTCTCTCTACTCTCTCACTAAAATAATGACTATCATGTGGTTTGAATCTCCTAGTCCACCTAATCTTAGATTCTTTAGTTTTTTCCATGGATCTTCTGGTCCATCAGATCATTTGCAAATTCAATTGCATCTTGCATTGTTTTTTGATTAGATGCCATCACACTACCTTGAATCATGTCAGGAAGTCCACCAACATACTTCTCAACCTTATCAGATTCTTCGGGAAACATTCTCTCACACATCAGTGCCAACTCTTGAAAACGTTGTGTATAGCTCACAACATCAGCACCCTTAACCTTTAGGTTCTAGATTTCTATTTCCAACTTCTTGATTTCACTTCTTGGGCAATACTTGCCAGTCATCATTTTTCTCAGTGTTTTCCATGTCATTCCATAAGCAGCATCATGACCAACAGTCTTAACGTGGGAATTCCACCACGTTAGTGCACTACCAAGCAGAGTACAAGTAGCAAACTTGATTTGGCACACAACGATCCAGTTGCTTATGTGGAATACAAATTCCATTTTCTTGAACCATTAAGTCAAACCTACGACTCCTTCAGCACCCTTGAAGTTAAAGGGTTGGCATTTCAAGAAGTCGTTATACGTGCACGCACGAGTAGTGTGCCCTGTTCTTCTTCTGCCACTTCTCGAATCATGGCTATCATCGCCATTTCCACTGCTTCTGTTGGCTTCATACTCAGCCATCGCAACATCTACTCCTTTGGCTATCAATTGCTTAATAGCAGCATTTGTCATAGGGGTGGTGGTTTTCTTTGGAGCCATTTTCTTCAAAATCATAAGAAAATATAATACACGTTAGATTTTATACAATCATAATCGCGACATGACATATGCATAATATATAAAATGAAATCACAACACATAGTGAAATTTACAACTGAAGTGAGATCAACAATGACATAAATAAATCGACATTCATAAATAACAATATCGATAACATACATGATAGTTTTTGGTTACAAAATGACCATTATAATTAGGTTACAAAATGAAAAATACGATCCTAGAGCCATGCTAGCTGGGAGTTACCTATAATACTTAGCAGGCTATACAAGATAGCTAAATGACTAAATGTAAAACTAGCAACTACTACCGGCATCCTCCACATCATCAGGGTGTGTTGGGTCTCTAGCCTCTAATGCATAAATGCGTCCATAAGCTCTAGTTACCATATCACCTACCTCATGCCTCTGCCACTGTATCCCCTCATGCTGAGTCTGCAGTGTCCTAACCTGAGCCTCTAGTGTCCTGATACGAGCCTCCATAGCCTGGATCTTATCCTTAGAATAAGCCCTTGCCTGTCGGGCATAAACAGCATCTCGCTCATAAGAAGAAGCCATAAAGCAAAAGTATCGCCTCCCTCTCTCGTCAGTAAAGAGATTTGAGATCTCAGTGCATCGCGGTCGTCTTAAGCGTCCCTATGACGCACATAGAGCTCATGAACATCCTGCCTCTGAGTAGCAGCAAGATCTATCACCCTCTTTTTGACCTCCTCTATGGTGGTCATCACTCTACCCTTAAAGGCTCGAATACTAGCATCCAAGGTATCAATAAATCCATAGTCAACCTTATGAGCTAAAGTAAGTCCAATCTGCCTAGCAGCAACAGCTGTCGAACTCTCCCTAACCTTGAACCTACGAGTGGGAGCAGTAAAACAAACCCTCTTCCGAGGCGGCATCTTAGCCTCAGAAATATCAGTCCTATGAGCAGTAGATGGTAACAACAAGGGTGGTGATGGTAAGGGTGGAGATGGTATCTGTGGGAGTGGGCATGATAGTGGTGATAGTGGAGATGGTGGTAGTGATGGAGGTGTGGGTACGGCAGCGTACTCGACAATACGTGTCTCAGCATATGGTGATGGTGGAGTATGAGGTTGAACAAAGATTCGTGCCCTATGGAGTCTGGTCTGAGAAAAAGGAACAATAGTCTATGGTGATCTAGGTGGTGGTGATGTAGCAACAGACTCATCAGTCTCAAAGGGTTTCGTCTCCTCAGCTGAGGGGATAGAGTCAATAGCAGGTAGTGTAGAGTCGGCCAAAGGACTTCTCCTTTTCCTCCTCATCCTCTCCCTCATCAGCGAGATCCTCCTCTGGGTCATCCTCTAAAGGATCGAAGTCAGCAACATAACTCTGTGATAGGGCGGTAGGTGAAGCATCAACAATCAGTGGCTGATCTTCAATCGATACCTCATCATCTGACGGTGTCAAGTACTTCGGAGTACTCGGGAGCAGGAACATAAGCAGGTGATGGTGGTGCCTGCTCAGGAGATTGCGGTGCCTCCTTAGGTGCCTCAAACTCGTATGGATCCAACAAATGGAAACCCCACGGTGGTAGGTTACTGTTAGTAGATATAGACGTGTAGGTAACTGTAGCATGTGACTCTGACGAAGATATGACTGTTGTAACAACCTAAAAAGAGTGTATATAAGTATATATATATATATATATATATATAAGACAAGTGTATGTAATATACATAATATAATGTAAACACGTATATCGATCATGTAACCAGTCAATGCAAACAAATAGTGTATGTATGTCCGTGAAAAACTTTTGTATGATGTAATGTTTGAAAACAGTTATAGTCTAGGTAAGATATGCAACCTAGTTCTCTGTAACTTTGGCTTTAGATACCTATCTGTAACACCCCCAAATTGGGTTGCATTGAAATATTGTCCAGGAGTGTTACTTCATAATACAACAACACAAGATATGAGAACGAACTCTAAATGAGTCGTTTTTAAAAGATACATTTGATTGATTAAAATGTTTTTAACAAAAGCTCCAAGCTTTAATCGTTTATTGTTGTGAAAACATAAAGATTTTGATACATAACAAAATATCTCAAAATGTAATGCAGTAAATCTTTAGTGCATTTAGACTCCAAAATGATGCTCTTCAAATGTATCCATGTTCATGTGCACTTATTGACATGAGAAAAATATGCTTTATAACGTCAACATAAAGTTTGTGAATTCACAGGTTTAGGTATGTATATAAAGTAGGACCGCAAGATTCAAAGTGTATGACAATGTAACACATACAATATCACAAAAGTAATTACGAATGCACTAAGCTCATGACACTGAAGCTACAACATGTATGTCTGCAAATTAATGCATGTGCCCATGTAGATGTTCAACCCGCAACATCCAAATCCGACATGGTATACGTTCGTTACTTTAGTACACCAAAGCTAGTGAGCGCTACTCACCATAACGGGGATGTCAATCCTAAATAGATCTATTTATAACATTCACGCTTACACCAAGTAATTAACATTTTATGATTCATGGGCATAGTTGGTTATCGCTACTTAGGCAAACTCGTAATTTGTTTAAAAGTGTACTTGAGTCCAAATGTAAAACAATGCATGTTTCTCACCCTAAAAGTTGTAAATCATTGTAGTTGTATGAAATGGGGTTATGAACTCACCTCAAGTGAAATGTATTGATTCTAGGAAATCAAATAAGTAAAATGTCACTTATGATTCGAATGCAACCTAATTTTTTATAGGTCGTATGAGTAAAGTGTATTTGAAATAAATACAACAATACAAATTATAGAGTTATATCACCACCTAATAGTTTTTATTTAATTTATAAATGTTGAAACAATATTTAAGTCACACTTGATATTTAATGTCCAGGTATATGTGTCCGTAAAAATATTATCTTTGTCCAATAATTGATTATTTGTTAATAACACTTGTTTTATTATTTTTATTATTTATATAATGATTTTATATAATTAGTTTAATCATTGTGTAAAATAATATTTATAAAATTGAAAACATGTATAAATATTATATAAGTAATACTACATAGTTTCTTAAGGTTTTTATAGCCCAAACAGACCCGAAAACACTCGTAAACCTTATATAAGTAATACTCCATCCTGTCTTGATGAGTCTGCAGTGTCCCAACCTGAGCCTCTAGTGTCCCAACCTGAGCCTCTAGTGTCCTGATACGAGCCTCCATAGCCTGGATCCTATCCTCATAATAAACCCATGCATGTCAGGCATAAATAGCATCTCGCTCATAAGAAGAAGCCATAGAGCGAAAGTATCGCCTCTCTCTCTCGTCAGTAAAGAGATCTGAGCTCTCAGCGCATCGCGGTAGTCTTGAGTGTCCCCATGACGCACATAGAGCTCATGAACATCCTGCCTCTGAGTAGCAGCAAGATCTATCACCCTCTCATTGACCTCCTCTACGGCGGTCATCACTCTACCCTCAAAGGCTCAGATACTAGCATCCAAGGTATCAATAAATCCGTTGTCAACCCTACGAGCTAAAGTATGTCCAATCTGCCTAGCAGCATCAGCTATTGAACTCTCCCTAACCTCGAACCTACGAGTGGGAACAAATAAAATAAACCCTCTTCTGAGGTGGCATCTCAGCCTCAAAAATATCAGTCCTATAAGCAGTAGATGGTAACAACGAGGGTGGTGATGGTAAGGGTGGAGATGGTATCTGTGGGAGTGGGGATGATAGTGTAGATGGTGGTGGTGATGGAGGTGTGGGTGCGGCAGGGTACTCGGTAATACGTGACTCAGCAGATGGTGATGGTAGAGTATGAGGTCGAACAAAGATCCGTGCCCTACGGAGTCTGGTCTGAGAAAAAGAGACAATAGTTTATGGTGATCTAGGTGGTGGTGGTGTAGCAGCAGACTCGTCGGTCTCAAAGGGTTCCGTCTCCTCAGCTGAGGGGACAGAGTCAATAGGAGGTAGTGTAGAGTCTGCCGGAGCTAGATGCTCCTCCTTCTCGTCGTCCTCGTCGTCCTCGGAGGCCTCCTCCTCCTCATCATCATCATCCTCGGAGGACTCCTCCTTTTCTTCCTCATCTTCTCCCTCATCAGTGAGATAATCAGCGGGATCCTCCTCTGGGTCCTCCTCTAAATGATCGAAGTCAGCAACATAGGTCGGTGATAGGGCGATGGGTGAAGCATCAGCAATCAGTGGCTGATCCTTAATCGGTACCTCATCATCTGACGGCGTCAAGTACTCCGGGGTACTCGGGAGCAGGAACAAAAGCAGGTGATGGTGGTGCCTGCTCAGGAGATTGCGGTGCCTCCTCAGGTGCCTCAAACTCGTATGGATCCATCAAATGGAAACCCCATGGTGGTAGGTTACTGTCAGTAGATATGGACATGTAGGTAACTGTAGCATGTGACTCTGACGAAGATATGACTGTTGTAACAACCCAAAAAGAGTGTATATAAGTATGTATATATATATAAGACAAGTGTATGTAATATATGTAATATAATATAAACACGTATATCGATCATGTAACCAGTCAATGCAAACAAATAGTGTATGTATGTCTGTGAATAACTTTTGTATGATGTAATGTTTGAAAATGATTATAGTCTAGGTAAGATATGCAACCTAGTTCTCTATAACCTTGGATTTAGATACCAATCTGTAACACCCCCAAATTGGGTCGCAGCGAAATATTATCCGGGAGTGTTACTTCATAATACAACAACACAAGATATTAGAACGAACTCTAAAGGAGTCGTTTTTAAAAGATACATTTAATTGATTGAAATGTTTGTTACAAAAGCTCCAAGCTTTAATCCTATATTGTTGTGAAAACATAAAGATTTTGATACATAACAAAATGTCCCAAAATGTAATGCAGTAAATCTTTAGTGAATTTAGACTCCAAAATGATTCTCTTCAAATGTATCCATGTTCATGTGCATTTATTGACCTGAGAAAAACATGCTTTATAATGTCGACTTAAAGTTGGTGAATTCACAGGTTTAGGTATGTATATAAAGTAGGACCGCAAGATTTAAAGTGTATGACAATGTAACACATACAATATCACAAAAGTAATTACGAATGCACTAAGCTCGTGACACTGAAGCTACAACATATATGTCTGCAAATTAATGCATGTGCCCATGTAGATGTTTAACCCGCAACATCCAAATCCGACATGGTATACGTCTGTTACTTCGGTACACCGAAGCTAGTGAGCGTTACTCACCCTAACGGGGATGTCAATCCTAAATAGATCTATTTATAACATTCGCGCTTACACCAAGTAATTAACAGTTCATGATTAATGGGCATAGTTGGTTATCGCTACTTAGGCAAACTCGTAATTTGTTTAAAAGTGTACTTGCGTTCAAATGTAAAACAATGCATGTTTCTCACCCAAAAGTTGTAAATCATTGTAGTTGTATGAAATGAGGCTATGAACTCATCTCAAGTGAAATGTATTGATTCTAGGAAATCAAATAAGTGAAACGTCACTTGTGATCCGAATGCAACCTAATTATTTTATAGGTCGTATGAGTATAGTGTATTTGAAATAAATACAACAATACAAATTACAGAGTTATATCACCACCTAATAATTTTTGTTTAATTTATAAATGTTGAAACAATATTTAAGTCACACTTGATATTTAATGTCCAGGTATATGTGTCCGTAAAAATATTATCTTTGTCCAATAATTGATTATTTGTTAATAACACTTGTTTTAATATTTTTATTATTTATATAATGATTTTATATAAATAGTTTAATCATTTTATAAAATAATATTTATAAAGTTGAAAACATGTATAATGTATAAATATTATATAAGTAATACTACATAGTTTCTTAAGGTTTTTATAGCCCAAACAGACCCGAAAACACTCGTAAACCTTATTTTTAGTTTCTAACAGCTTTGTATATTTTTATAAAAGTGCAGAAAATTTTATATAAAAGTTAACTAGCTTTCAAAATTTATAGTTCAATATTTATAAAGTCCCTGAAAACTTGATTTTTATAGTAAAACATCATTCCGAACAAGTTTGTAGTTTTATACTTTAGCCGAATCACACCCTAAAGGTCTCAAAAACACCGATTTCAAAGTTCACAGTTTTCTCGCAGTTTCTCACTGTTTTATAAAGAAAAAATTACATTTTTCGTCCCTGTGGTTTTACCCAGAAATCATATTTCGTCCCTATTTGATTTTTATTACACTGATGGTCCCTATTTTATCAAACATGTTTTAATGATAGTCCCTATTTTAGAAAATAAGGACTATCCGTGTAACAAATTTCAAATAAAATTAATTACACAGTTTGTCCCTATTTTGTAAAATAGGGACCATCGGTGCAATTAGTTTGAAAATTAGGTACCATCAGTGTAATTAAAATCAAATAGGGACGAAACATGATTTCTGAGTAAACCACAAGGACGAAACATGTAATTTTTTCTTTTATAAAAGGTGTGAGATTTAATATAGTTTTTGAAATCTTTTAAAATTCATAACTTTCTCGTTTTAAACCCTTTTTTCGAGTTCTTTATATATACGAAATCGGGTCGAGATGATCTATCATAATATTATGTTTATATCTTGCATAAAAATATGTGCAGAAACAGTTTATACAAACTTTTAAATCTCGTAAAATTTATATCTCATTCGTTTTAACTCTGTTTTTCAAGTTTCTTATATATTCGGAATCGTCTTAAAATGTACTATTTTAATATTAGATCTAAACTTTGCATAAAAATCCGTGCCTTTACAGAATATACATTCTGTCCCAAAAAATAAATTTATAAAACTTGTTTTTATAAAAAATTTCATGATGTAAATATTACAAGTCTTCTAACTTAACTAATACAACATCATTTGTGTACTTTAAGCCCTCTAAATTATGTTCATTTATTTTATGCCTAATATGTCCAAATAAGATGTCTAGAACAATGGTTTATTTATAAAAGTATATAAATAACTTTGTAACAATAAATTCAACAATTGATTATATAAATTATCCAACACTTGTAATGTACCAAATAAAATATGTTCTTCCATTCTAACATATTTTAAACATCTTTTCACCATGAATATATATGTTCTTGATTATGTATAAACTTGTTTTATTTTATAAACTTATAAAATAATAACTAAATGGTGATTTAACAATATAATAAATATGTATGTATAAAAATAATTGAAATGAAAGTATGAGTTGTGATTATAAATCTTTAATGAATGAAAGTAGAAGTGAACACAAATCAAACCTTAATCTTCAACCCAAAATCCTTATATAAAAACTCTAATTTCTTTTTGAAAACCCTAACTTTCTTTCTTGATAAACCCTTGATTTTACTTAAACATTTACTTGTAAACACCATAGAATAACCTTTTAATTAATCTTGTATACTTGTATGGTTGTAGTAATGACAACTAAGAATTGTTTTTGGTGAAGAGTTTGAGCCGAAAACAAGAGAGAAATTTTTATCTTTTGTTAGTTGAAATGAAAAGTAAATGAAATACTAGAAATAGGAACCTTTATATATTTGAAATATTTAGCAAAACCATTAAACCATGGTTTGGAGGGGGGACGGTTTGGAGTAGACAATGGATGGGGAGGGTGTAGTTTTGTGTAAGAATGGACGGTTTGGAGTAGACAATGGATGGGGAGGGTGTAGTTTTGTGTAAGAATGTATGGAGTGTCTAAGAAAGTAGCTAAACCTTGTAAGGATAGTTAGTAAATGGTACTTGATCTTCTAGAAGCAAATTTAGTTATTATTTGTGTGTTTTTATTGCTAGAACCAGATATGTATATGTTTGGTGTAGAAATAATTTAATTTTTGGGTATTAGGTATAATTGTGGGTATTTGGTTGAGTGTAGATAGGTAGAATGGTTTACTTATATGCAAAAAGGTTTTCAAAATACGAAACGTAAACGTTTTACGTAATGTATAAAAATAAAATATAAAAAGTTAATATTATTTTCATAAAAATAATATAAAACTTGTTTGACGTAAACTTTTATTTGTTTGATGTCGGTTTACGTTGATTGATGATTTGTAGTTTACGCGATTTAACTAAACGATTGAAATTAAAAGTAAACGCGTAAAACCTTAAAAATAAATAATTAAAAGTTTGAAGTCGTGAAATGACCTGAAATAACAGATTGTTACACATTCTACCCTCATGTGCAGTACATATGAATGATTTAATGAACTAAATTAACGAAAGTTCAAGATCATGGACTATATGTGATATTTTTTCTGAGTTAAGGGTTATCCATGCATTAAAAATGTTTCAAGGACGGTTGATGCAGGTTTGGACAAACCACAAGGATGATTCATGTCATTTACTCTAGATCAAACATAACACAACTATAATTGTACAAAGTATTAGTTTCAGAGCATCAACTCAACGGTATCTAATCTGGTCTTCTCCGGATAATGAAGGAGGTGAGATGTAGACAACCTTACCCTACCCGAAGGTAGAGAGTCCGGTCTTTTTTTTGGAAGCATAATCTCTACCTTCGGGTAGATGTAAGGCTATCTACATTACACCTCCTCCATTACCCCGTGATAGATGGGATTGAATACCTTCAAGTTGATGCTTAGAAACTAGTACTCTCTATACAATTATAGTTGTGGTGTTATGTTTAATGACTTGATCTAGAGTAAATGACATGGATGGTCTTTGTGGTTTATCCAAAACTGCATCTACCGTCCTTGAAACTTTTTTATTGTATGGATAATCTTTAACTTGGAAAGTATAACACCTATTGTTCTATATCTTAATGTTAGCCTTAAAATGTGAGTGTCATTTACGGAATTACATTAGTTTAAATAGGCAAGACTCGCAGAGACATAAAATGTCTAGTTATGATAGTTGATTCGTTGACGGTATATATATAAAATATATAAGAATCAAATCAATGATAAAAAGATTCCGGAAGAGATATTCCC
>BQNB010069650.1:0-19319 GCA_026074375.1 Tanacetum coccineum | reverse complement strand
AAAATACACAATATACAAGCATAATTTGCATGATTTCATCTTTTTAGGGTCATTTTTGGTATAAAACGGATATGTGATTTCTCACATATCAGATTACAAATAAAACAAATAAAAGATGGTATCTTCTTTAATCAATCTAAATATATTAAAGAAATGCTTAAGAAATTTAGCTTAGAAGAATCTAAACCAATGAAAACACCCATGTCCTCGGATACAAAACTCATAAAAGACGAAGAGTGTGAGTTGGTAGATAGTACCAAGTATTACGGCATGATAGGTAGCTTATTATACCTATCGGCAAGTAGGCCCGATATCATGTTTAGTGTCTGCCTTTGTGCACGCTTCCAAGAGGATCCCAAAACCTTTCATCTTGAAGCGGTTAAGCGTATCTTCTGATACATTAAAGGCACTACGCACTTAGGATTATGATATCCTAAGGGGACCGACATAGAAACCGTAGTATATGCCGACTCTAATCATGTGGGAGATTATGTGGACCGAAAAAGCACTAGCGGTATTTGTACGTTCGTAGGATGTTGTTTAACATCGTGGTTCTCAAAGAAACAAACCGCTCTTGCTATATCAATGACCGAAGCCGAATACGTAAGCGCCAGAAAGGCATGTCAACAAGCACTATGGATGAAACAAGCTCTTATCGACTATGACATTTAACTCGATGATGTCCCGATCATGTGCGACAATAAAGGCGCGATTGACCTTAGCAAAAACCCGGTGCAACACTCACGGACTAAACACATCGAAATTCGTCACCATTTCCTTCGAGACAATGTTAAAAAAGACATATATCCATCAAAAAAGTCTCGTCCAAAGATAATATCGCTGACATTCTCACTAAACCTCTTAAACGTGAATCGTTTAATTATCTTCGTCTTTGTTTAGGAATGATGGAACACATTCCGTAAATCGATCTCTCTTTTAATTCTATTCTTGATTTTAATCGTTGTTCCATTCCGTGTCGTGACAACTTAATTACTTCATCCAAAGTATTTTAAGCATTTTTAATTGATGAAATGAAAATTAAAATGTCACTCATTTCGAAATGTTGGTCCAAAATTTTGCCTAAAACCCTCAATTGGAGGTGGCCCCCTAATTAAATCAGCATAAACATCATCAATTGTAAGTTATTTCATCAATTTTCTTCTTAATCTGAGTTTAGGATTCAATTAAACACAAAACCAAAATTTGGGGGTTTTCATTTTTCTTGTGTTTATGTGCAATTAGAACTATAATAATACAATGTATAACTAATATGCTTCCCGTAGACTTAGAATTTACATAATTAAGTATGCTTGGTAAAAAATTTCAACATGAACAAAACCCTAATTTATTCTCAAAATTTCTCACATTAGGAACATTATAAAAATGTTTTAATGCATTGTTAATACATTCTAAATACATTTTTGCATTCATGGATAATGATCTCATGAATATCAATCGAGTTATATATCCAATATATATCTTCGACATGTTTGGATGAGCAAAAGCGAATAAAGGAGCATTTGGGTTAAGTTTTAGGTTTTTATTTAGAGTCGAGTTAACCGCAACTCCACATATGTTGCATATAGACACACACTAGAAAATAATACTCAAAACCTTAATATATATATATATGCTAATATTTCCTCTTATTATTGATTAGGTGAAGAAGATGCATAAATACGATGTGTAAATCCTTACACCAAAACACTATATACACCATCCTTTTAAAAGATGTCATTTCTAAAAATATCAATTCGACCAATCCATGAGGGTAGAATTGTTGACACGACATTCGATTCTAAAGACAACTTGGAAGAGATTCTTCACAAAGTAGGATTTAACTCCTTCCTCTACTTAAGTGGAAATTTTTATCCAAAATTCATAATCGAATTTTATCAAACATTCGAACTTGTTTTAATTGATGATCTTTCAGTCATATTCTTTAAAATAAATGGAAAAAGAACATTTGCGTCTTTTAGAGATATTGGAACACTACTTAATCTTCCTTTTGAAGGACATTGTTTTTATAACAATGAATGGTCTCGTAAGTGTATCCTTTTTCATAACTCTTCTCCAACCAAAGATCCTCTTTAGACCAAATTAGTTCATCCTAACTCAATAATCTACAACATCACTAAAAAGGGTCTGAACGTGTTAGCCTCAAAATATTAAGTCGAACAAGGAAACTTGGTCTTTATTTATTAGTCGTTGTATTTGTCTAGAAAGGGAGTCGGGCTCGTGATTTAATCTAATATTGTATACGTTGCGGGCTAAAGCCCAAAACCCGAGCCGACCCAACAACACTACACCTAGGCGTCACCCTAGGTTAGTAAGAAAGTATAAATACCCCTCTCTACTCTTGGAGAGGGTGTTGGTTCATTTGTAACTCTTTCCTTTTGCAAGTAATCCTCCCAACTCTAGTTTCTCTCTCTAGCTTTCTCTCACTACCTCTCTCTACAATTCTTCTCATCTCCTAATCTTTATTTCTTGTTCTTAATATGAAGTGAAGGTGGTTTCGGGTTACCGACATTTGGTATCAAGAACAAAGGGGATAACAAGTTGTGTTCGTGTGGTTTAGCGTTTTTTTTGTTCGAATTTTTTTTTCATTTAAAAGTGATTTTAATCTTTCTTTCCATTCAAGGTTTTATCTTGTCTAAGGATTATAAGGTATTAAGATTCATTTTTAAATTTGTTAGTTTTGATTTTTTTTGTTTTTATCATTCTAGGTAAAATTTGAAAAAAAGGACACCGAGTTTGTTATTTAGATAAAACAGTACACCGAGTTTGTTTTTAGATTTAAGTTCATTCTCGGTAATTCACATAAGAGTTGTAATAGTGCACACATTTTTTTGGTTTTATCGAAAAGTGTGTTTTAGGATTTCATTTCATTCTCGGAATTTAGCATAAAATTTGTAATAGATACACAAGTTCTCGGTTTTATCGAGTTGTGTTAGGAGTATTATTATCAGATTTTGTAATAGGCAAATTGTTAGAAAATTTCCATTTTGTAACTTGTCGAATTTGCTACGACGACTTGTCCGAGAATAACTGCCGAGTTTTGCTTTGTTCGAGAAACCTTTCGAGTTTGCTCTATCCGATATCTTACCGAGTTTGTTACCGAATTGTTTTACCGAGTTTGTTACAGAATTTGTTCTACCGATTTTGTTACCGAATTTGTTACCAAATTTGGTACCGGATTTGTTTAATTGAACCTGTAACATCAAGACAAAACCACAACACAACTATATCATCTTAAGATCCTACAAATCATTTTCACTTCATAATTTAACATATCATTCATCATGACAACTCCAATCACAACTTCCACAACTGACAGTCAAATGCATAACAACATTATGGCAGCTGGTTCAAGGGATCGTCCACCAATGCTTGCAACAGGATGATATGCACAATGGCGATCACGGTTCTTATGATACATTGATACAAGACCAAATGGTGATGCCTTACGGAAGTGGATTCTCAAAGGTCCATACACTCCAACGATTGTCACAACATCAGCTGTTCCTGCAACAGAGGATTCTCCAGCAGTTCCTGAACAAACAACAGTCAAGACAGTTATGAATATGACTCCTGAAAACAGAGCTCATTTTGAATCAGAAAAAGAAGCGATTCATTTGATATTGACTGGAATTGGAGATGAAATATACTCAACTGTTGATGCATGTCAGACAGCTCAAGAAATGTGGGAAGCCATCGAAAGGCTACAACAAGGTGAATCACTCAATATTCAAGATGTCAAGACAAACTTATTTTGGGAGTTTGGTCAATTCACCTCTCACGATGGAGAAACAATTGAGTCTTACTACACAAGATTCTACAAGATGATGAATGAAATGATCAGAAACAATTTGACAGTTGCAACGATGCAAGTCAATGTTCAATTTCTTCAACAACTTCAACCAGAATGGTCAAGATTTGTCACAATTGTGAAGCAACAACACAAGTTGGATGAAGTTTCATACCATAAGCTCTTTGACATTCTGAAACAATACCAAAAGGAAGTTAATGAACTCCGTGCTGAAAGAATGGCCAAGAATGCTAACCCATTAGCACTTGTTGCTACTGCTCAAACATAACCATGGTTACTTTCTAACCCTAGGTTAAGTTAACATGCCAAGTTGATAAAAGGTGTAAGAGTTTATTTCATAAATATCTTTAAAATATCTAGATAATTTATGTATACTTAAAAAGTCTTGTTTCTATCTTATAATTTCGGCATATAATATATATATATATGATGTAATTTTTGATTATTTTGAGTATTGGGTATAATCGTGGGTATTCGTTTAGGCGTAGTTAGTTTTTAGAACTTCCCCGTGTATGTCTAAACGTATTTTATAATGAAACGTAAGCATTTTAACGTAGCCGATAAAATAAATTAACAAAGTCCATTAATTATCCTCATAATAATCTATAACACCTTGCTTGATGACAAACTTTAATCGTTTAATAATGCCGTTTACATTGAATGATCATTTTCAGTTTACGCGATTTAACTTAACGTTTACGGTTTAAGAGCAAACGCGTAAAACCCTAAAAATAAATTATGAATTACATAATGTCATACAATGACCTAAAATACGAGGTGTTATAGTCTCCCCCCGTTAGCTGAGCCTTGTCCTCAAGGCTTAAGACGTAGACCTAGATGACAGCCCGTCTTTGAAGAACAAATGTGGTATTATTCTTCTTCTGGAATTGATCTTCGCGTTCCCTATGTAAACTTTGGACCCTCTCTTGGAGTACCAACGAACCTTGACTAATAATGGGTATACGGCTCGCTTTAAACCGTTTTGAACTTCACGGTCCCTGTGATCCTATCGTTATCCTCGACAACTGAAGCTTGTCATCAAATGAAGTCCATCCACGGAACGCTAAGTTCGTCGGAATGACACTTCTTTAAGTTGGACACGTGAAATGTATTATGAACTACTGCTCAGTTCTCAGGAAGCCTCGAGCTTGTATGCAACGTCTCCAACCCCTTTTTATTACCTGAAGGGACTCAACAAACCTGGAATTAATTTCCCACGTTTGCCAAAACGTAACAACCCCTTTCCAAGGCGAAACCTTAAGCATACACTTTTATCTCCAACCATCAAGGACGGGTCCATTGGGGGCTTAGCGTAATCACAATCATGCGTAAGCTCTTTTGTCTACGTCAAGGGCTCCTTGCATACCTGTTGTGCATATGAAGTGCTAGTGAGACGCATGTGATGTCACTATTCTTCTATGTCGTGTTCACTGTGACATAGGTATCTCTTCGTATAGACAGGGCCGGGAGTGCAAGTTCAGCTTTCTCCGAGTCTACGCAAAATCAGTCGCTAACAAACAGGCGAACATATGTTTCTACCGTAAAGTGCCTCAAAGGGTGCAGCCTTAATGCTAGCATGATAACTGTTATTGTAGAAAACTCAACAATGGCAAATGTTTAACCCAACCATTTACAAAGTCGATCACACAAGCTCTAAGCATATCTTTGAGAGTTTGAATGGTTCTCTCGCTTTGTCCGTCAGTTTGCGGATGATATGTCGTACTCATATCTAAACTTGTACCCAAAGCTTTCTGAAGTGACCTCCAGAAATTCGATGCAAACCTAGGGTCACGATCACAAATAATCGAGACCGGTATTCCATGCCTTGTTACTACTTCCTTCAGGTACAATCTCGCTAGTTTCTCCAGAGGTCATTTCTTCATGGGTATAAAAGATTCGGACTTTGTAAGACGGTCAACGATTACCCAAATGGTTCATACCCTTGTGATGTACTTAGGAATTTTTGTGACCAAATCCATCGTGATATTGGGGCCACTTCCTTGAGGTATCTCGGGCTTTACCAACAAAACCCGACTGTCTCTTGTAGTGTTACGGACCTAACCTTAGCACAGGTCAAGCACTTGCTAACATAGGTGGCGATATCAGCTTTCATATTGGGCCACCAATATAGCTTCTTTACGTCTTGATACATTTTCTCGGAACCTGGATGGATAGAATACTTCGACTTGTGGGACTCGTGCATGATCACAGTCCGCAAATCGCCATAACAAGGTAACCAACCCTTCCATTGAGGCAAGGGTTCCATCAGAACCAGGTTCTACCTTTTCCCAATCAAATGCCTCTGATATTTAGCATTTTCAATCAGCATACCTCCAACATCCTCATACTATGCATGTTCTCTGGTTTTTGCGTGCTTCAGTCTGAGCATTAAGATTTGTTTAGGAAGATCCAAGCCAATAGTTCATGACTAAAAGCTCTATAAAAAAAATAAAAATTAAAAAAAAGAAAAAAAAAAGAAGAAAAGAAAGAAAAAAAAAAAAAAAAAAAAAAAAAAAAAAAAGGGGGGGGGGGGGGGGGGGGGGGGGGGGGGGGGGGGGGAAAAAAAAAAAAAAAAAAATAAAATAAAAAAAAAAAAAAAAAAAAAAAAACAAACGAAAAACAAAAAAAAAAAAATAAAACTCTTAACGTTGGTTCCCTCCTTATCCTGCTCAAAGCATCATCAACGACATTTGCCATCCCTGGGTGATAACGAATATCGCAATCGTAATCACTATCAACTCAAACCATCGGCGTTGTCTCAGTTCAATTCCCTTTCTGATTAGAATAACTGTAAACTCTTATGATCAGTGAACACCATACACTTGGTACCATACAGATAGTACCTCCAAATCTTCAGAGCGAACACTACTGCTCCAAGTTCCAGATCATGAGTAGTATAAGTTCTCTCATTGATCTTTAAACGGCGTGATGCAAAAGAAATAACCTAATCACTTTGCATCAACACAGCGCCCAAACCCTTCTTTGAAGCATCGCAGTATACGATAAAATCTTCACTTCCTTCGGGTAAAGCCAGAATTGGTGCACTACACAACTTCTGCTTTAATAACTGGAACGTTGCTTCTTGTTTGTCACCCCACTCAAACTTGACCTTACTTTTTTGAGTTGAGCTTGGTCATTGGTTTGGCGGATCTTTGAAACCTTCAATGAATCGTCGATATACCCAGCAAGACCTAAAAACTAACGAATCCTCCGTTGGTGTTTTAGGAGATGCCCAAACTTTAACGTATTCGATCATGGCTGTGATCCACATGAATCCTTATTAACATCACGTGACCGAGGAACTGTACTATTGGGAATCCAAAATTCACGACTTGGAAAATTTTGGCATACAACTCCTCTTTCTTCAACAACTCCATATTATCTTCAGAATCTCTTCGTGCTCTTCTTGTTTCTTGGAATAGATCAAAATGTCGTCAATAAAGACAATTACAATTTGTCTAATAGTTTGCACACTCGGTTCATAGGTCCAAAACACAGCAGGTGTTGGTCAAACCAAACGGCATAACTTGGAATTCATAATGTCCATATCGAGTTCTGAAGGCAGTCTTCGAGATGTCTTCCTCTCGAACCCTCAATTGGTGATAACCTGACCTTAGGTCGATCTTCGAGTAGACACTCGACCCTTGAAGTTGGTCAAATAAGTCATCAATTCTTGTAGCGATACGGTTCTTCACCGTTAGTTTGTTTAGTTCCCGATAATCTATGCACATCCGTAACGATCCATCTTTCTTCTTAACGAATAGAACTGGAGCTCCCCATGGTGACGAACTAGGTCTTATAAAGCCTTTGTCGGAAAGCTCTTGTAGTTGATCCGCCAATTCTTTCATTTCTGATGGGGCCAATCGATAAGGTGCCCGTGCTACAGGTGCAGCACCAGGTACTAGATCGATGTGAAATTCCACTTGTCTGGTAGGTGGAAGGCCTGGCAAGTCCTCGGGAAATACTTCGGGGAAATTTTTTGACTATCGGTACATCTTAAGTTGCTTCTTCTTCGACTGGTCTCCAGTCTCCTTGACGGTAATATGTGCCAAAAAGATGTGACATCCTTGTAGCAGATACTTCTGGGCCTTGGTGCACGAGATGATGTTTAATCGAGTCCCGCGTTTATTTCTACTTCCGTCGCCATGAAAAATTAAGATTTCGCTCCCAAAAGGAATACGAACAATCTTCTTAGCACAGTCAATAACGGCCTGGTATTTCGTCAACCAGTCCATGCCAATTATGACGTCATAAGTACCCATTTCTACAGGCATTAGGTCGACGTGAAACGGATGGTTCAGAAAATTTAACGTGCAACCCAGTAATACCGTAATACCCAAATTATTCTACCATCAGCTAATTCAACGTTATAACCATGATCTAACGTAGTGGGGCCTATATTAATCAAAGCACTAAATTGAGTAGACACGAACTTCTATCAGCGACCGGTATCAGATAAAAAGAAGCACAACCTGTTTGATTATTAGAAACGACCCGTCACAATGTTGTTGTTTGGGTTTTGCCCTGCAATTCCCACTGCATAAGCCCTGGCTACACCGCTACCATTTCCCTGATTCTTGTTGTTCCACTAGGAAGTTGTGTCCTGAATTGCCCTGGGAGCCCCTGCTCTCAAAGCAACGATGGCATTGGTATTTGCCCCTTGGGCTCTTGGGTTATTGTTGTTACGGTTGTTGTTGTTATTGTTGTTGCGGTTGTTGATGTTTATTGTTATTTGCAGTTGCAGGCCGGCTCCTACAGTCCTTTGGCCAGGTGCCAAGCTTCCTGCAGTAAGTGCATTTTGGTGTACAAGGATCGTAATGGTTGAAGTACACTTGGGACATCGAGTTTAACCCCTCATATGGTTTTCCTGTCACTGGTTCCCAGCAGCATAAGCTCCTGCCTGTGCTCCTTTGTTTGGTGTTGGTTTTGGTTATTCGAGGAGTGTCCTTCAAACTTCACTCTTGTTTCTGCCTTCTCTCAGCAAAGTGGTATTTCTCCTTCCATCAATTCAGTTGCCATCTCCAATAGCCTCTGCATGGTCCTTTGCTCGACGCCACAACACTTTAGAAAAATCGGTGTCGTGCATCCCCCCGACATACTTCATTTAGTCGTCCTTCATGGAACATCCTGTCACTCAGTCAATGCTAGCTTCCGGAAATCGTTGGTTGTAAGCTACACATCGGTGCCTTTTACTTTAGGTTCACAACTCTGCTTCAATCTCTTGATTCATTCTCGTATAATATTTAGTTGTCATTTTCTCTTCAAGTCAACCACGTCATGCATATGCACCTCATTTGTCACCGTCCTAGCATGTGAAGTTCCGACAAGTAAGAGCAGTTCCCATAAAAGTACAAGTGCAAACTTCACTTGATTCCTCCCACAGTGCAGTAACTTATGCGAAACAACGGTTTCCTTCCTCTCAAACCATTGGGTCAAGTTGACTACTCCTTCTGTACCCTTGATGAATAAGGGTTTAACATTTCATGACAACTTAAGGTGCACTCCGAACGTGCATTCATTCCTTCCTGCACCAGTTTGGTATACTGATTTTTTTTTATTCATTGTTTTTTTTTATGATATTTTTCCCCCGAGGTATGGCTATCATCGCCATTTCGAGTCGTAGCACGTGCTGCCAACACAGCAGTGACACCCTCGTCGATCATGGCCTGCAGTTGGGCACTGGTGACCGAAGTAGTAGTAGTAGGGTCTGTGACTGGTGGGGGAGTTGTGGTGACTGGTGGGGGAGTTGCGGTGACTGGCCTTGACCTCGTGGTTCTTGTGGGCCTTCCTCTTGGTGCCATTTTCTTAAATCACAAGAAAACATAACACCCGTTAGATTTCAAAAAATCTTAACCATAACCCGATGTATACATAATGAATAAAACGAGATCACAACACATGGTTAAATACAACAACTTATAGAAATTAACAATCGACATTCATTCCACAATAAATTCGATTTGCGATATAACCACATAATCAACCTTTTCATATATAACTTGGGAAAATAATACATGATTGGTTTAAATACAAACGATCACAATACTTAGGTTACAAGACAAAATAACCTAAAGCCATACTAGCCGAGATATACTCGTAATACTTAGTAGGCTGTACAAAGTAGCCGATATATGAACAAAAGATCTAAACAAAGTAGCTAGACAAAACAAAAGATCTATACAGAGTAGCTAGACAAAACAAAAGATCTATACAGTCTGCTAGCTGGGAATAACCCATAATACTTAACAGACTGTACAGTAGCTACAATCATAACCCAGTCTAAGTACTGCTACCGGCCTCCTCTGGTAGCTCTGGCTCTGCAGGATCCTTAGAGGACCTGCTGTCACTGCATCTCGATCATCTGAGCCTTGAGGCTCTTCACTATCTTTAGGGTCTCTACTAACTGCCTCTGCCTCCGATAGTCTGCTTTCAGCAGATCTGTAATCACCGCCTGCCTCCTATGGTCTGCTGCCTGCAACTCAGTGATCTCAGACTGCTGAGCCACGACCGTAGTCCGCAGCGATATGCCCTCAGAATGTACCTGATCGCAGGCATCCATCGACCGTGCCCAAGCGGCACGAGATAATCTGGCCTCCTCCTCTATCAGAAGGGCAGTGCGTCTGTGGAAGGGCCTATCACTGTCCAACCTGTTGACTCGGGCTCTAAGTAGAGCTCGGTCATACCGTGCATCATCTAGATGAGAATATATGATCTCATCCTCTTGGTCAACAGTAGTAGACTCTCAATAAACTCCTGACTTGACCCCCTCTAGGGTGGTCGTGCATCCTGGATGGCTCCTACAAGTCATCCCATGTATCCACTAATACCATAGCCAACTCTCTAAGACATCTGGCATCCTGGAGTGGCCCTCTAAATATCATTAAATCCAAGGGAACCCGCGGCGGAACAACGCAAGAATAAACAATTTTACATAAACGTTTTAACAATATTTAAAGTATGTCGTAATTGTTACTAGGATTTGATTATATCCCATGGGGGTTTAACCTTATCCGTAGTAAAATTACTTATACTTGAAAATGTTGTAAACTTGGTAACCCTAATTTTATAAATGGCATGTGGTTTATAAAATTATAGGATTTCTATTTATAGAAGGTTTTAAAATGAAAATGGAAATGTTTTAAAAATTACTAGTGTTATAAGGTTGTATGCATGCTTCCTTATACACAAATTTTGGTAACACTTGATTTATCAAATATATACCTTAAAATTAAGTCATTTGTCATCCAAGTATGAAATCACTTGAGTTTGTTTTTTACTCTAAGACAGTCTTAGGTGAATTGCAAAAAAGGTAATATAATAATCGTATGGTCAGACATGAGACTGTATAATTTCTGATTTTGTATTGGACGACTTATATCGAGTATGGTTAGTCAGACCTTCGACCCGAGGCATACGATGGGGCGAAACATGCTCACTTGACATTATAATTCTGGATTATGATACCCTAGGCCCCATAAACCTAAGAGTTGCACATGTTGAGAATTATCACCCGTTGATTACCTTTTGAGTTTACCATTTCTAGTAGATCAACTGCATTAATAGTAGAACGTCAAGTTGGATCTTAGATCCTTATACAATTAATTGTTTATTTATATAAACATGGGTAGTTAATTTTTAAGGGATGAATTATCAAAAATACTAAAATTGAACTTTACAAGTTATTTTAATGTATTAATGCAACGTATACCATAAACAGAGTTTTGTTCTTACTTGTGGAAGACAAACTATGTCTATTTTCCTTGGGAAAATGAGACTATTTCCTATACTTTTTACTTATGGAAAAGTTATAATAAGAAACTTGGATAACTAGAGAACTTGTGTCTATAGCTACCAAGATTAAAATATCTTGTTGTAAACAAGACATATTTATGAGGTTTGATTGAAAGACGGAAATATCACCGCAATACTAGAAAAGGCAATAACTAGAGAATGCGTGTCTATAGCTGTTTCCTTAAACCAGTAAGAGACGCTACATACCCTTGAGGTAAAGTGAGTAGATAAAGGAGAAATTGTGTAACACCCCCAAAATGGGTCGCAGCGGAATAAGGATCCGGGGCATGTTACTTTAAGATCAACAGCACAAGATATATATAAGAATGACACAAAAGTCGTTTAGATTGATACATTGGATTTAAATAAAAGACATATTACAAAAGCTTATAGCTTTACTTGTTCTTTGTTTAATATTACAAAAGATAACATAGATTTCCCAAAACATGATGCACATAAATCTTTAACAGTGCAATCCAAAACATAATCCAATGCATCCTTGGCACCTCGTGCCTATTGACCTCCTGAAAACATTGCTTAAAACGTCAACAAAAATGTTGGTGAATTCATAGGTTTATGTATTTAAATTATGCAGGACCGCAAGACTTTCCCGTGATGTTACAACATATGCCAACAATCACAAAACCAGATTACTGTTGCACTAAGCTCATGACACCGAAGCTCAACCTATATTTGCTATTTTAGCAGTTATTTGCCCGTACAGATGTTGTAACCCGCAACATCCAAGTCCGACATGGTCAACGTTCGTTCCTAGTGATAGCTAATCACCCAAACGGGGAGGTTAATCCCAATAGATCTATTTATATCATTCGCGCTCACATAATGTAATTCACAACTACATCTATGCAATTAACAGTTCATGAATAATGGGCTCAGGAGGGTTATCGCAACTTAGGCAAACACATAATCAATATATTACTTTCAACACTTGCGTCCAATTTATAAAACAAGCATGTTTCCACCCCAAATAATATCAAATCAGTAAAACTGTAAAAGTGGGGCTATGAACTCACCTTGAGTACAGATAGTCCAAATAATCACAGATAAAACGTCACGCAAGACGATAAATGCAACCTATTTAAATTAAGGCCGTATAAGTACTGAGTACTTAATTTAATAACATTGAATATAATCTTATAGTTGTTACATCGTACTATCGTTCAGGCTATCATAATTAAAGAGGTCATGACATGACGTACGAGGAGTTTAGGACACTTTAAATCGTAAATCCAACAACTCATCGATACGCCATCCGAAGAGGCCTCATTATGAAACTCCCTAGTAATATAGCACTTTGATAACCACTCAATATTCTATATAGCATAATCACCGACTAATCGTTTTAGTAAAATAATATTTATAAAGTGAAAACGTTTATAAATATACTTTTCGTAAAAATGACCTAATTTGGTCGTTTTAAGCCCGTTGCTCGCGTTTCTTACGTCCACGTCTTCGTAGTAAGACGAGCGATCAAAATATTACATTTTCAAGTTTTTAAGATTCTGCGATGAATAGTAAAATTACTGTTCATAACAGCTCGTTTGTCGTTTTAGGGTTTTAATTAGCGTAAACTTGTAATCGTAATAACTAGTCATGAGAGATTTAGCCTCTCATGGCTAAGGAGTTCATAACAAAAGTACACTTTACATAAACTTCCATTATTTCAATAACTAAGTAAGAAAATCGTCTTCGTTCTTGATCGTTAGATCTTTTCCTTCAAAGATAGAGGTGTTTCTTGGTGAAAGGGAAGTATGTGTGTGTGGGATGATTTGTAGAATGAGATGGATAGTGAGGATGAGTGCTTTGAGGATGAAAATTCATCCTCAATTTATAGGCAAGTTTGGGTGCAAAGTGTGGCGCACTTAGGAAAAAGTGCACCGGACTTTTAGTGTTAATTCGATAGCATTTAATGGCTTTTACTGGAAGTATGGCGCACTTACAAATAAGTGCGGCTGTTTAGAGGAGTTAATACAGGTGCATTTATTAGACTTTAATTCTTCAAACTTTGGGAAAAAGTGCGACGGTTTTGGCTTTAGAGGAAAGTGCGGCGCACAATGTTACAAGTGTTTCTTTTCTTGTATTCGCCTCCCAAAATGTATAGATTCTTGAGCTTGGGCCTGTAGTGGCTTCAAGTGAACCTATAAGCAATTCAAGCTAATTTAAGTACCAAAAGTTCATGAGAAATGATCAAATATACATAAATAACGCCAAAGAAACATGTATAATTTGGGCGTTATCAAATACCTCCACACTTAGCTTATTGCTTGCCCTCAAGCAATGGAAGCGAAAAAAATAAAATCATTTGTCGTGACTTGGAGAAAATTTGAATTTTTATAAGAGTTTGCATATTGGATAGCTTTTTAGGCATAGACATATAACATAGCACCTCACACAGGGATAGTGTTTGATTTTAAATTCACTCAGCCACTCAGATAGGGTTTAATATATGCTATTTGTGAAGAACACTCAATTTGCACATACATAATCTAGACAACTACCATAGGCTTGTATTTAACACATAAACCTGACCGAAAGGCAGAACTTTAGTACTAGAGAGGATCCAATCTTCATGCACCGAACATAAGCCTTTATTTCTTTGAACTATTATAACATACATATATAACTTCTTTTTTTTTCATACGGTGACTAAGGCTTGGCACAGAGCTTCTTCATTCAACTTTCAGATATTTCAGTAATATAGCATTAAAAGGAGTGCTTTCAAGAACAAGGACTTACGGGATACATTTTATGTGATAGACTTCGGTCTAGTAAATGATGATTAAGCACAAGTTCTAAAGCTTCGAAATTACCGGCTCTCTCAAACATAATTATCAACCAATACCAATGTTCTAGAAAAGGCGACAAAGACCATACGTACACATCAGTAACGATAGAATAGACATATATGACTGCATTCAAACCTTAACTCGAACAAGCTAAAGGCATCAATTATCTTGGGTACCAAAGGTAGATACCCGAATATTCTAAAGGCTTAAAATTCTCACAATTTAGTGGACTAGGGTGTGCTAGCTATAATGTCAATCCGGTTGGATTTGCCTTACTAAGAGCATTTTTTACTTTAATTTGAAAACATATAATTATAATTTTTCAAAAAATATCAGTTGGAAAGTTTTTAACAAGGCAAACATAGAGGGATATGATTGATTTTTTCTATTTGGCTCCCCTCCACACTTAAGTTGAACATTGCCCTCAATGTGATAACTGAGTAAGCACTTAGTACCCTACTAATGCTAAAGCAATGCATGTCATGTAAGCATATATGCGCTAGATGTAAACAAGTAATGCATGTATGTCCCTCGCAAATCCCATTTGTGAAAACAGTGTTTGAAAATGGTTATAGTCCAGACAAAACTTTTGACCTGGTTCTCTATAACCTTGGCTCTGATACCAATCTGTAACACCCTCAAATCTGAGCACGCAGCGGAATGTTTGAATATCCGAGGGCGTTACATTTATGGATCAATAGCACAAGATTCTGAGAACGACTACTAAACGTGTCGTTTGAAAAAGATACATTGGATTAACAAAATACTTGTTTGTTACATAAGCCCATGGCTTCAAATTTGTTCAACAATATAAATAAAGATTCCGGTTTATAACAATTTCCCAAAATGTAATAAGACCCCAAATCTTAAGTGTTGACTCTTCAATTATTGACTTCCAATGTATCATCGCACCTCGTGCCTTATTGACCTGAAAAACATGCTTAAAACGTCAACATAAAGTTGGTGAATTCATAGGTTTATGTAAATCAATAGTAGGACCGCAAGATTTCCAAGTGTATGATTTAGCAACACATGCAAACATCATAAAAAGTGGTCACGTTTTCCTAAGCTCATGACACTGAGGCTCGACATGTATGAATGCAAAATATTGCCAATGAATGCCCGTGAATGATGTTCTAACCCGAAACATCCCGAATCCGACATGGTATACGTTCGTTCCCAGTGATAGCTAATCACCCGAACGGGGATTGTCAATCCCAAATAGATCTATCAATAACATTCGCGCTCACACAATGCAGTTCCCAACTACAACTATGCAACTAACAGTTCATGATGAAGGGCTCAATGGGTTATCGCTACTTAGGCAAACACGTGATCGTTGTATAAAATGTACACTTGCGTCCAGTTTGTAAAACAAAGCATGTTCTCACCCCAAAGATGTAAATTATTTAAATAACATTAAAACATGGGGCTATGAACTCACCTCAGCAGGTAGTTCTCTGAATGATAATAAATATCCAAGTAAGCAGTGGATCACACCGTCAAGTACCTAAGTAAGTACGGTCAAGTCTTAGTTTACACATTTAAGCTAACGACTCATTGTATAAACTAAATTCCATTTTAAGTTTATATATACTGTTATCACTTGTGTGGTGGTGCATTTTAGATATTATGAGATAGATATGAGAAGAGATGAGAATTAGATCTTTTCTAAGAAGAAAATATCTATATATATACCCCCTACACATTTAATGGGTACGCGCGGATATTTAACTAGGACTCGGGCTCGGGTTTTGCTTAGGATTAAACCCGAAACATATACAATATTAGTTTAACTACTCGAGCTCGTATTCTCGATAATTTCTTATTAAACATTAAAACTAATTAATTGACCGAGACTTAAATACATAATGAACGAACTTCATGTTCGACTCAATATTTTGAGGCTAACAATCTCCCCCGAAGTGAGTTCAATGATGACACTCCTTCATGAGAATGAGAGAGATTGCTTTTGTCGTTTCGCTCTTGTGCGGTCTTGGTTCTTCTTTTGTTCTTTGTTGTAATCTTATTCCTTCATGCTTTGCGATCTTGACTTTGAGCCTTTGTCATTGTCTTTTACGTCTGTGCCATCTTGCGATCTTATGACTTTGACCAACATGCTCATACTTTTGCATTATCTTGAAAGCTTCAAATCAGAGTTAGCGGAAGTCTTTGTCTTTAAATCTTGAGCTTTCATGATTGATTGTCTTTGTAGAATGAGCATGAACATGTGGTAATGAATCGACTTTGGTTTGATTGTGATTACTGTCACCACCGTTAACCTGCAGGTTTAGTTAGTGATAATCAAGAAAACTTGATTTGAAAATCAAATCGACGTTGTTACTTGTCAAAGCGTTTTGGTAACACTTCGGGAGTTATATCTTTTTATCAAAACTTCATCAAACCGGTCAAATTCATTTACTGGACCAAATCGATATCCAGTTGTCACAAGTTTGATTCATATAGAATCTCGCAAGTCACCTACCAAGAGCTTGTTTGATGCTGGCTCAAGCAGGATTTCATGCTTCATGTGAATACATTAGTATCACTCGGATGGTTCTGGCAAATATCACAATGATATTGCGTAGGACTCTTGATAACAGCTTGTGAACCTGATGATGTTCAACAAGTGTTTGAAATAGAATGTGTCCTAACGAGATTTTGATTGATCTCTTGGCTCTAGACTCGATTAGTGCATTTTGGTTTTAGTACTCGGAGGCTGGAGCAGATTGCCACCTATTCAATATCAACAATCTCGGAGTGAGATGTCAATAGATAACGTGTGTATCTCCGTGACAAATGAGACAAGTTTCTGTTGAGAGAAACCCGAATGGCTGGGAAGGGTTGTGCATTGCATCACTGGGTCCATGATGTCGTTTTCAATACCAGCAATCATCTTGTGATTCTGATAGCATATGTATTGACCCGGTTTCTGCCTTAAGTTGTGTGGAGGGCATCTTTGTTTACACCCTTTTTCCATACATTTCTTTTTAATTCTTCAACGCCTTCAATGCTTACCAAGACGTCATTACTAACACCTTGTTGTGATTGTTCCAGTGTTAACTCAATCTTAGTCGGCATTATTCCCATATTCATTCATCTCCAATCATACCTAAGGACTTCTATTTCTAACTTTGGATTATCCTTGGGTAGATCCTCCGGTTCTGGTTGGATCATAGGATTGATTCCTAACCTAACCACCTTATGACTTCAGAATCGTCGTGAAATTAAGATGTTGTTGGGTATAAGATCGAACCATAAAACCTTTTCTTACTGTTCAGCACTTTGAGTCATTTAGATCATATTTTAAATACATTTTCTCCCCTTATTTTAAATAATAAACACTTAGTTTTTGAAATACCTTGTGATTAAAATATGTCTTGAAAATTCTGTGGGAGAAAATATTATCAGCATGAATGGTTTGGAACATTTTGATAATGTTTTGAATACATAAGAATGGTCGTTGTTGATGTATCCAAGAACATTAAAACTTTGTTTTTCGAAAAACTCCCTCAAAAATAGGACCAATTGAAAAATTGTTGTCTTTTGAAAACACTGTGAGGGATGGAGTGTTGAACACACAATTTTGAAAGATTATGAATTGTCATCGAGAAATTCTTGAAAAATTGTGTTCAACTTTTTTGAAAAACCAGATGTTAGAGGACTTCTCTTCTAACGGTAAGGGTAAGCGCACTGAAACGTACACTATCCTTTTTCTTGAGCTAAAGATATTGAATGTCTTGTAAGAACAGCTCAAGACCGAGAAATGTTAATTTTCTCGTTGTGAGGATAAGTTATAAACCTTCCTTTATTTGAAGTCCGGGTTATGTACTGACATTTGCACATAAGCCATTTAGAAAATTAGAAATGACATGTTTTGAAACTATTTGAAACTCTCGCTCGAACTTCATTTACACACCCGTGTCAATGTTAATCGACATTTCTAAGCACGTAAATGTTATCGATTCCAAGAGACATGTCGAGAAGAATATTTTTTGAAACATTTTCTGATTTTTTTGATTTTGTATTTTTATTTACCTGTTGTCCTCGGCATTGCTATATGATGGTGGAATAGTAATTCCAACTCTTGTCGTGATGTAGCTGTCTTGACTGCTAGAGGAACAACTTTTGGAACCAACTTTGAACTTGACGGTTCATTGCTGTGGTCTTGAATTCCGAGTTCTGAACGATGTGACGAAACTGTCTTTTCTGCTGAAGGAACAACATTTTGTCTTGGGGGCACGGGGTCAGAGTTGTCATAATCTGACGCCTTTTGTCCTTGAGGAACGAGGCCTGAAGAGACATTTTCAACAGACATCTCTTGTCGTTGAGGTGCGAGGTCTGAACTGTTGTGATCAGACATCATTCCTATGAAGACCGAGGCTTGATCTGTTGTGATCAAACGTCTTTTAAACATTGATGACCGAGGCTTGAACTGCTTTGTTCAAACATCTTTTAAACATTGATGACCGAGGCTTGAACTGCTTTGTTCAAACATCTTTACATTGATGACCGAGGCTTGAACTGATTTGTTCAAACGTCTTTTGACGTGAAGACCGAGGCTTGAACTGCTTTGTTCAAACGTCATTTGACGTGAAGACCGAGGCTTGATCTGTTGCGATCAAACGTCATTTAAACATTGATGACCGAGGCTTGAACTGCTTTGATCAAACGTCATTTGACGTGAAGACCGAGGCTTGATCTGCTTTGATCAAACGTCATTTGAACATTGATGACCGAGGCTTGAACTGCTTTGTTCAAACGTCATTTGACGTGAAGACCGAGGCTTGATCTGTTGCGATCAAACGTCTTTTTAATGTTCATTTCCAAAGCAAACAGTACCCAGAAATTTCTCTACAAAATTACACAACAGCTTGAGATTGCCCGTCATG
>BQNB010069649.1:0-33414 GCA_026074375.1 Tanacetum coccineum | reverse complement strand
CGCTACTCTGATACAGAACGTCTTTCTCGAAGTGACGAAGTATTATAGTTAACGAATCTCAAGAAAGACATAGCCCATGGGTCGACCATCATGTAACTATATAAGCCCTCTCCTAGCCTTGGAGAAGGGTTGGTTGTTTCATTTTTTCCATTTTCCATCTAATAACACTTCATCCATTCCATTACTTTCTCTCTAAACATCACAACCCACATCTCACTCTTGTTCTTGGTTTATATCATAAGATTACGAGTATTCTTCAAAGAAAGAGCAAAATTCCTTCATGATACAATTGCTGCTCAAAGAAAATTCCTTGCTCAACAAAGATCAAAAGCTATCAGGAACAGACCACCTACAAAGAATCAATTAAGAAATCAAATGATGACCTACTTGAAGCATGTTGGAAACTTTAAGCACTCTGATTTGAAAACCAAGATGTTTAAGGAAATACAAGCTTTGTATGAAAAGATAAAAAGGTCAGATGAAGATTTCATTGCTATTGGGTCTGCTAAAGATGAAAGAATGATCAAAGAGATGAAAATGAAAAGGAATTGATTCCTCTAAGAAAGAAGAAGTCAAGGAGGAGAGTAAAGAAGAAGAAAGTAACAGAAAGAGAAAACTTGGTACTAAGAAAAAGATGAAGTCAAGGAAAAGAAGATTCATCACAAAAACACTTCTAGATGATAGTGAGAAAGCGAATAATGAGCTGAGAATTAATATTTAACAATAGCCCAATGAGGAAAAAGAATGGATTATGAAATACTGATAGGAAGTATCACATCAAGAGAAGGAAAACTAAGTGTCTTGGAACTAAAACACAAGGTTTTGATAAAGCTGAGGCCACTTAGAGAATTAATCAAAATGTGGTGATTAGAAGCAATGGTCAAAAGAGATACTTTAGTACTTTGATAAGGGTGCTTTCCATGTTTGATAGAGATGATTTGAATGTTGTATATCAACTGGTGATGGACAGAATATCAAGATGAAGATACCTGAAGGATTTGATGAGTACTTGGGGAGATTGATGATCAGTTCAATCCATATGATGAAGATAAGTTTGGAACTCACGACAGCAGATAGAATATAGTAAGTTGGAAGCTACATGGTTCTTCAGGGGTACATACTTTAATGACTGAGGCAGGATTAGTCATTCATATGCTCATAGAGAAAAAGTATCCTTTGAGAAAGAAAGTATTGTTGCAAATGTTGGAATTAAAGTTGGAGTCTGAAAAAGACAGTACTATGGCATTTTGAGTTGGATTAGATTGTCAAGAAGTCATGTGTCAGAGTTAAAACCTAAGAACCCTAAAGGGAGATGAGGATGATCTTTGAGTGTTGGTTTCAAAACCACACAATAAATGGTCATCAATTCACCATTCTTAACAGGCATAAGAACTGGCTAGTCCATAAGCAAACGGCTTGTGGTAAAGGATTCTCAAATCCGTTTATGGTTGACAATTTACTAAAAATTGTAGGGTTTTCTACTCACCTTGCTTCATTGGTGAAGAGTTGGCTAGTCCAAGATCAAACAGTTCTTGGTTTAGACTAATCAAATCTGTTGATAGCTGATAGTTTGCTAAAAACTATATGGTTTATCAATGCACCATGTTATGACAATGAAGCATTGGCTAGTCTAAAAGCAAATGGTATTTGGTAAAGACAAATCAATTCCATTGATGGTTGACAGTTTACCAAATATTGTATGGTAATTAACTCACCATGTTTTTAAAATGAAGAGTTAACTATCCTAGAGCAAACGGCTACTGGTAAAGGAACATCAAATCCGTTTATGGCTGGTAGTTTGCCAAAAACTAAAAAGCCAACTTAGTTGGATTGTTGCTGAAAAGATGTTGCTGAGTTGCTGAGAAGACAAAGTTGCTGCTAGAGATGGATAGTGTTTAAAAGCTCAAGAAATGTTAAAAGTGTTTGGATACATCCTCTATGTGCTAAAGAAGATAAATCTGAAGAAACATGAAGTTAAAAGAGTTCAACATTCATGTTTAAGGGAGGATTGTTGGGAATTACGTTTTCCTAACTTAGTACCGACAGTATTAATAGTTAGTACTGATAGTGATAGTTAGTACTGATAGTACAAAATGTTAAGTACTGATCAGTTAGTTAGTACCGATAGTAGAAAATAGTTAGTACCGTTTAAGAGATATGTATGAGATATTTTAGGAAAAGATATGTACGCGTTTTGTAAGCCTGTTAGGGTTTATCCTTGGTCTATAAAAGGATCCCTCTTGGCATAGTTAGACATACGAACTCAATATATCTCATAGCAAAATCATATCTCATAGTTAGTAATCTGTAATCATTCAAAGCAGATTAATAGAAATTATTATTTAGTTTTTCATTGTTCTTCTTAGTACTTGTGTTAAGATTCCACATTAACACATAGTATTCATAATCAGTGTTTCTACATAGTCAACTGTATTTATACATCTTGGCTATCATCCTTAATAGGCTGCAGAGATCTATTCACAAGGGAGTCATACATATTTAAATTCAACTAATGAAATTAAATTTTATTAAACAAGTCCTTATTACCAGATTGCCAACAGCTTATATTAGGCTTAACAAACATTAATCAACAATTACTTAAGCTAAAGTTAAAGATCTATAAGCTTATGCTAACAAATTTCTTTGGTTTTTATAATTTTTAGACAGAAATTGAGAAACTAAATTCTATGATTATAAGGCTAAAAACAGATGTAAAATTATAACTAATTAGCACAAAGAGACAATTTAAAACTCTAATAAGCAAGCAATAAGCTAATTATAAGCAAATAAGCTAAACTAAGCTAGGAATTTAAAGACATAAAAGTAAATAGAGATCTTACTTTAACCTTAGCTTAACAAAGGCAAAAGTGGCTCAATGAGCTTATCAACAGCTCTGGCTTATCATAGATAAGCCAATAAAATTCCATGGAAGCCCTTCCATAATTGGCTTCCTTTCCAAAAGCTTTTAAGTCCAAAAGTTATGGTAATTAAGTTTAACTGATTTTAAAGCTTTAGTATGATTAAGGCTTGATTTAACAAGCTCAATCTCAAGCTTATAGACTTGAGAGAGCTATAATGAGCTTATAGAAGCTTATGAGTAACAGTAGAAGATAATTTGACTTATTTAGAACTTATAAGTAGAGTAAGAGAGATTATGACAGATTATTTAAAAGCAAAAACTAAATTTCATTAACTAAAAACTTTGATTACATGATTGAAAAGAAAATTACAAGAGATTTAAACTGAAAATTATATTAACTAAAATTTAAGCTTAAAACTAGAAAATTAAAGAGAGCTTTTGTGTGTGTGTGAGAGAGTGAGCTATATATAGTACTCAGCTGAACCTTCTAGCCCCTTGCTTCTTCTACACGCTCCCTTTTATCTCATCCGTACAATGTCTTAATCATTGGGGAATAAATCTTGTCCCTTGGATCTCTTTGATAATCACACGGATTGCCAGCGTGGCAATCCGTTTTGAGACTCTATTGTGCTTCTTTTGAGAGTACAATCAGTGTAAAACCAACATTCCCTTATGCTATCTCTAGTCCACGTGTGCCCCTTGCTTGGCTTGATCAATGAGAATGACGTCTTTCTCCCTTCCATCTTGTACTATGATCTCTGAATTACCATTCTTGCCCCTTAATTGTGAAAAGCCCTTTGTTTTGACCATAGGTAATTTTGAAGACGAAGGATGAATAGTTAAAACAGACTTTCCCGCTTGATTTTTAACTAAAAGATAAAGGGTGAAGTTTAGGAAAATGGCAAATTTAGTCCCTCTCTTTGCATTGTGTTTTTGTACTATAAAACCAAGTAGTGTAGTAGTTTTGAAAATGGCAGATCTGGTCCCTAGACTAGTATAAAGGGTTATGGGCTAGTTTGGGCTTGGGCTTATGAACTAATTTATGTAAAACTTTGGATTTTTCCAGGACAAATGGTAACTTTGGGGTTTATTTTTTGTGTCTTCTAATGTATGACTTTGACTGATTAACCAAAGTTTGATTGTTTGTCTTTATTGTAGAAAGCTTCATTGTGCTCTTACGTTTCCCTTGTACCGTGTTGTTCCGTTATTTGATTGTTTTCCCCTCGTGATTTTTGTCTTATCCGTACATGCACTCACAAAACACAAAAACAAGCATAATCTTTTTCCAGGGTTTTTAATTATGTTTTTGGTCTTTATTGGGTTTATTTTGATATAAAATAGATATGTGTTTTCACACATATCACTGCTCAGCAGCAATAGCGGCATCAACACTTTCCTTGATCATTTGGCGAATAGCAGCTTGAGTCATAGGTGCAGACTTTGGAGGCATGATTCTGTCATGTCACACCGAAAACAATCTGGTAAGCATTCATAACGTGATACTCTCATAACATGATATAATGACATATCAACCACAACAACAGCCGTAAAACATCAAGTAGTAATCAAAAGATAGTCATTCATTTTTCATCACAAAGAGTTAATACATAGTTGCATTGTTTCATGAAATGATACAAATCGTTACAACCAATAGTACTAGTTCTACCAACTGAGGACTCAGTTTAGTGATTACACAACAAAAGAAACTATAATTGAAACTAAACTACTACACATCACGAGGAGATCTTTGCGACTCAGACAAAGGACTCTTCTCATCTTCAATCAGAATATCAATAGCTTCATTCGGTCTTTCTTCAAACACAAATCCCCTACGAATCATCTCTTGATAGAACTCATGAGCTTGAACTCTAGTCCAATAGAGATCTCTCTCGACTCGTTCATTCTGCATACGAAGGAATGTGTTTCTCAACCTTGCTTCTTCAAGTTCCTTCTTTAGTTTCTTACACTCATCTTTTTCTTCAACATTCTCAAGCTTCTCAGCCAACTTTTCCATTGTTGCAGTTCCATGTTCCACACTAGAATGCACTTCATTACCCAAATCCAAAATTAACTTACCATAAAACCTATGCTTTGCCTCTCCTTTCTTCTTAACCAATGCATGCGCCATCTCACCACCACACAATCATCTCGAAAAATTGATCATTCGACCAAAAAGAGAGTCAATATCCCGTCTCATAAAGCCAGGTAGCAATCTATCCCCATCCTCTCGAGGAATAACGGCAGTAGACGATTCACCTACCTGATAGACACTAATGGGAACAGTCTCATCCTTATGCTCAATTGGATTATCAATCTCATTATCAGGTTCAGATTCAGAAGCAGGCGGCGAAGGATTAAGAGGATCCACCTCTTCGTAAGGATATGTCTACTCCGGCTCATTCTCATCTTCCTCAATGTCGATCTCCATATCATCTTCATCTTCTTAAGGGTATTCTTCTTCCTTAAATTCATCTTCTTCTGGGTCTTCGTCTTTATCTTCTAAGACAGGTTCCAGAACAACAAGAACATCATCGTGTTGATTCGGCTCAACAACGGGTACATCATGATCATGATCGGGAGGAATCGCATTCACCATGATAATCTAGAAAATATCATATAATACTTACTTAATAGCGTATCACTTCTTATTATTATCATTCAATAGCATTTCACTTTTTTTTATCGAAACACTATTGTTAAAATAACGGTTCGCATAAATGCGCAACAACAAAATTTTATAATTCACGACCTTCTCGATTCGCATATATCTTAATTATATTTCAAACATATATAATAGTAGTTATCATATAATCACATGACATTTCATGCATACAACACATGCACAATTGCACCCATACCTAATACTTTATGCATCCAACACATGCATAAATATCCATACTTAACCAATCACACATATAATACATACATAAATATACTTACACGTAACAATTAATAAATGTACCTTACATGTAACCAATGGCAACGAGGAGTATCGGCGTGCGTGTAGAAGCGTCATAGTTTAGGTTTTTCAAAAGACTCGACCTAGTTCCTTACAATCTTAGACTCTTGACATTACTTAGATATCTAAAATGACTACAATCCAAGTTTTGAAAACAACCTAGTTCTCTACAACCAAAGCTCTTGATACCAATCTGTAACACCCGCCCCGAGGGGCATCGGATTACGCAGCAGAAATTAGCAATTTGGTGTTACTAAATAGCATATGTCACCACGATAATAGAAAACGACTTAAATAAGATGTTACCAACATGTGTTCCAAAATTATTCAGAGTTAAAAGAGCGTTTAGGTCCCACAGAATCGTAACCACCGTCTATTACAAACCATGAAAAACATATTGTTTTTAAATAAAAGACATTGTTTTAAACACCACATGAGATATTGCTTTTGAAAGATCGGAACACACAAGAAGTCTTTCCACAGAATCCATCACAACACGCACGACACCTCCACGTCATCGTTGCCTTCAGCCTTTGTTACCTAGGATAAAACATGTTTAAAACGTCAACAAGAAAGTTGAGTGAAATTCATAGAGTTTAAATTAATCAATAAGTAAAAACCTTTGAACACATTATTAGTTCTCGGGAAAACAAAGCAACAAATGCAATGTATAGCAACTTCTTTTCTTTTACGCAATAAGCTCATCTTCGAGCTTATTGGGTTTTCAACCGATTTTGAAGCTTATGTTGGTTCTGGTATGAAAGGGGACTCAGATCCAAAAATTTTACTGTCAAGGACAATTTTTTTTTATAAAAAGACAAGAAATAGTATAGAGGCAAATTATACCTTGCCAAGAGGCTAATTATACCTTGCCAAGAGGCGAATTATACCTTGCCAAGAGGCGAATTATACCTTTCCAAGAGGCGAATTATACCACTCGCAAAGCTAGGTGAAGTATACAACCAAGCAGACCCAGCCGAGTCAACTCGGTATTTACCGAGTTGACCTGGGTCAACTCACTGAGTCTAGACCAAATCAAAAGAAAAGAACATGTAAAGAAAAGAAGACTCAATCAAAACCCACATCATCTACATCAATTCTCAAATCCGACACATCTAACCCATTGTCACATTCAAACAATCTAATCTTATAATCCCATTGTCACAAATCATAAACACCACGTCACATCTAACCTATCCTATCCCATGACTCGAAACGAAAAAGAAAAAACATTGATCCCAAATTTGTTCAACTTTTATTCCCAATCTTTCTGATTTTTTTAGTTGAACTTAATCTCATCATAGATCTATAAAAAGGCAAAGCTTTCTCTTATATGTTCAAAAATAAAGATAGATTATTAACAAATATGTTATAATCAATCTTTGTTTCAATTTAAGATTAACACAAAAACGCAATCATTCAAACCTACCCGAGACCATTTAAATGATCGTAAAGCCGAAACTCATGTTCTTTTGTTATGGGTTGTGTCAATTTCGAATGGTATAAAGATCACAACTTAGGTTTGGGATTTTTGTTAATTGATTAGTTGTAAGAAGAATTGATGTGTTGAGTTGTGACTACATAATTGAGGTGCGATTAGGTTTATCAGATGCATCGTATGAAAGAGATGGATGTGTGTTTTGTATTTTTTTGGGGAAAGTACATTTGACTCCGTGTGATTAGGGATGAGACTTATATATTGTCTAATTAGGTTTAGGGCATATATGAATTTGGGCTTGTAGTTGGATATGAGTATGAACCATACTAGAATCAATTATTAGATGAATTAGGCCAGATTTATTGGGTGTTGATAGACCGAGCTTCAAAGAAAAATGTGGGTCAAATGTTAATTAGTTATAAGAATATGAACTGCTAAAATGTTATGTGTAGGACTCAAATTTAACTGTCTGGGCCGAATGGTTTAGATAGTTATATGTTGGGCTGATTGGTTTATAACAGGCTTGGTATAACAAATAATGGCAGGCTGGGTTCTATCGTTTGGGCTGAGCATAACTTGAATTGGGCTGCGTTATGTTTTAGTGAGCTAAAAACAAATGCTTATGGTTTTTATTTATTTTTGGCTCGTGGTATCGGATTTGCCGGGTAGTAAAACAATCCGAGTTTTATTACTTGGACGGCCATTATTATGGTAAATTTATTTGAGCCGTGTATCTATTACCAATGATAACACATCAACAAAAATCACAAACAACAACACAACAAACACAATACATTACACTAAAAACGATCCGTATCAAAATTCACCTTCATTCTAAATGGCTACTATTGATTTTATGACTAGGAGGTTTTTGTACGATGTTACTTATTTGGGATTGAAGTATACTTTCACGTGGAGTGTACTTACTTCATCTTTGATTCTTTCTTTCTCAAGAAACGAAGATGACTTGTTCGGGCATATACGGTTTGTGATGAACACTTGGATATCTAGTTGCTTTTGTGATTCTTTCTCCATATACCCACAAAGTAGCTATCACTTTAAGGAGTCACATAGTAATACTTAGTGTCTCACGTAGTTGAGGATATTTCAAGTGGTGATGTATTTTTTGTATAGTTTTGGGTGAGTATATTGTACTTAGAAATTTGCCTCTGCACCGTTCCTTCGTCACACGGATAGTACAAGATTAAATCATAAGTAAAGGATTATGCTTCAATCAGTGGTCATCATTATTAGCCAACATAATAGATAAGGGGATTTAGATTGGGTTGATCAAGAGAGATTTATTTAGAGAGTACAATTTGACATCTTCTCACGGAGTATTGCTTATGCAATCACGGGTTATGAAGCTAAGTAAGCAGTTCCAGTTGGCATATGATGTACACATGAGTAGGATGATTCCTCAGTTAGTCATCATCCTGGAGGGAGATATGTGTACATCCGGTACTTAGTTGTTTTTATGTTACAGTTTCGACTACATAGCGGGATAAATTGCTTTCACTCGGGACTTAATTGACTTTGGTGAAACAATTTAATTTGGTACATTCAGGACTTAATTGACTTTGATGTTACCGTTTAGACTACACATAGGGATAAATTGCTTACACTCGGGACTTAGTTGACTTTGGTGTAGCAAGTGTTACCATGCCTTTCCGGGAGGGAGAAAAGTGCATTTCTGGGTCTTAATTGATTTTGGTGCTACGTTTTCGACTTCAGAAAAGGGATAAAGTGTGTACTTCGGTATAAGATGTACACATGAGTATAATGATAGCAAGTTATGCCATGTCTTTTCGTGGACTTCTAGTAAAGGGATAAAGTGTGTGCTTTGTGACTGTAATACTTCCTAAGTGAGACGATGTTGATGATATCATCCCTCTGATGCGGTCGTTGTAAGACTTCTACACGAAGTTTTACAACTCCCTAGGAAGAGTACCTAACCGTTGTAGTAGTAGTATAGGCAAGACTCGAGGGTTGTTATTGTTCTCTAAGGGAATAGGTTAGGAAGGATTGATCACGGTCTAACAGAATTCTAAGGGTTGAGTGAAGATTATTTTTGTTTTTTATATTTTATGAATGCAGGTAAAATCATATATTGGAGAGGTGGTTGGTTATAGCTATTAAACTAAATATAAACTAAACTACTGGTGATAACAATATAATAAAAGACTCTATTTATTTAATCATGTATTACTCCCTAGATTACTTCTTCTAGTGTTGTTGCTTTGTCACACTTGTGATGATCTATGTAATTATTTCCTATGTCATGAACGAATTACACAAACCCGCCGTCTATTTAATATTCAGTTAAGGCAACGCACAAGTAAGGTAGTATGAAGACTATTACAAGGCCCCTAAGAGTATATTAAATACATTTGACATATATTAAGAGTGGATCAACCACATAAGGGGCAATATAGTATGAAGATTGTTACCCGATGGTATCCTTTCTACACAATCATGTTTTCCTAGACATATCAACAGCGATACAAACAATAGCTGGTTTTCTAAGACCTAACATGCATATCCATCATAAGAAGCAACACCACTAAGATCTACATTCTAGGTTTCTTACAATCATAAATAAACACAATAGAAGGTTTAGCCAAGCATGTTAAAGATAAAGCAAGAACAGATAAGAATCACACAACAATACATATTGAATGATTAAGATAGTCTTACTTGATTAAAACATGAATTGAAGGAAGTACAATAGGGTTTTGAGGCCCTAAAATCGTCCCTAACAGCTGCTAAACGAACTAGGGTTCGTCCCTTTATTTTACTCTAAAGTTACACACTTAAAACCCTAAAATTGGATTTGTATTTATAGGAAAATCACTGTGATGACGTCACATTTTAATCATGATGCCGTCGTGACAATAATATTCTAGATAATGGGCTGGGTCATACAATCTGTACGTTGTCTTGAGATCTTGTGACGCCGTCTTGGTAATCATTGTGACGGCGTCACGTGTAATCTGTGACGCCATCTCCAGCTTCTAAGGAGAAATCCTTGAGCAATGTTGGTGTAGGTCTATAGTCTTGTCTGTTTCTTCTCCAAAATGAGCCCAAGTTACATGTTTTTCTTCCAAATGCCTTCCAAATGCAAAATACCTGAAAAGGAACGATCAAGTACCTATTTTGGGCATAAACACACGATTTAGGAGGTTAAACGACCCCGAAAAAGTGTATAAAATAACACCTCATCAAATACCCCTACACTTAGGATTTTCTTGTCCTCAAGCAAATGGGCTTTTTTATCTAGACAATAACAATATGAGGAGTCATTTTACCTACTCTTTAAAAGTATTTTACAACACAACCTTCTAGACCACATAATTAACAGCACAGAAAGTATATACTAGTACCTCACCTAAGTGTTTGTGATTCTCTCTTTCACGCGGGTGTATAATAAATTATAACAAAAGGAGGAAATGGAAAATCAACACTCACTACCTGTCATAGCATATAAATTACCATAGAATTGGTAAAGGATCAAACCTTCACCGCTAGGCGTAAGAATTATTCATTACTATCTAAGAGGTCTTTTAAAGGGTTGTAGGGTGTAGGTGTAAGATAACATACAATGGAAACGGAAACGGATGGGATAAATTTAGGTGGCTTTGGTTGAATTTGGAATGGAAGGGTTAGCTAATTATTTACACGAATACACGTTGGTTTGGTTCCTAAGCCAAAACTCGGACGAATATATACAAACTCTACACAACTCTACATCAATCTCTTTTTTTTAATAACATAATACATCATAACATGGGGTTTATAACACGTACCCCTACACTTGAGCTTTTTCATGCTCGATATTTACAATCTAACTAATGACCCGATTTGAGGTGGATCAAAATAACATGGAGATCATCTAACAAATATATGGGGGTATTGACTTAAATTTGCTTCCCCATGCTTTTGCAAAATAAATACTACCATGAATCCCAATCGTCTCAAAACAATATTTACAAGGATAAGGACTTAGCAACCGTATACTCAAATAATTAACTTGGGTTAAACACAATAATGTACTAAAAGTGAGTACATACAAGGTGGGCAGCTATTTGGGTGTAACGATTGGTTTAAGGGTGACAATGCTCTTCATTAATAGTCCGGCTTAACCAGAAAATTACGAGAGCCATGAAAAAGGATAGGCTCGGAGGGTTGTACTAGGGGTATCCTGCACTAAAAATGAGTGCATAGCAAGGGTGTAGGATAGTTATATGATCGGTGTGACCATCATAACAATTATAGGTTTAAAACATGGGTTAATCCTAGTGTCTCTTATCAAGCAAATCCTAATACTTACTATGCGGTCTCAGAATGCATCACAAAAACAAGTTTTAGAATTTAATATATTACTGGTACACTCTTATAATACAATACGGATCTTGATGCTCCAGAAAAGGCGACAAAGACCACATGTACACATCCGTAACGACGGAATAGACACATATGACTGCTCTCTCCTTAACTCGAGAAAGCTAAAGGTATAAACTATCATGGGCATCAATAATAGATACCCGAATTCCTAAAGATCTAAAGGCGAACCTCACATTTTTGGGGTGGAATTTTGAGGGTTATTATGCTAGTCATATAAATTCCTATCCATGAGACGCTATTAATACTCGGTTTTCGTCGGTATGTGTCATAAAAAATTTTAAATTTGGGTCAAAATCACCTCTTATGCTATGTTTCGATATATTACCCATCATTTCAAGGACAGAGCAAATGGCAAATGAAAGAATAGTTTCTAAAACTTATTTTGCCCCCTACACTTAAGTTGAACATTGTCCCTAATGTTCTACAAAAGTACCCGTAAGAACGAATTAAAGGGAAAAAGAAACAAGTAAAAGAAACTAGTACTCCCCTGGTTTGCTCAATAATGGAGAAGAAACATGCGAATACTGGTCAAATCGTCCTCCAAGAATCGTCCAAAGAAAACATCCTAAGATCTTCCAAGCTTCTTCTCATCAAATATAACCTGTAATTAAACACAAAGACAACCATACCAAGCATAAAATGTGCGATTTATAAATATACAATTATAAGATTAGGGTTGACTCGATAAAGCAGTAAAGATAGGATTAGAGAATTATCAAACTCGTTGGTTTTGCAGGTTTATAATAGAAGATTACATATTTTAAATGTTATGCGAGTTTTATTTTCAAAAATAATTAAAAACTTTAAGATTTCTGGACCTAGGCATTTGACGCCGTCAGGAAAATCCTGACGCCGTCATAGGTGTCGTGACGCGACGCCGTCTCCACGTTCTGTGAAAACAAAATTTTTGTTTTTGATGAAAAATTTCCTTCACTTGATTCCATAGTTAGTTCTTGTACAAATAGCTGCATAAAACCTAAGATTTAACAATTTACTCATATGACTTGAAACTAACGCGAATTAATCTAAACAATTTATTTAACATGTTTGAACATAGTTCTAAAAATCGGATAAATTCCCCAACACTTATTGTTGCAAAATACCTTTGATTGAAATTAAGACGAGGTAAAAAGAATAAAACATGATTACAAGATAAAGTTTGAACATTATAGAATAAAGTAAAAAGAATAAAACATAAGACACTCCTAATGTGCGGGAAAAGTAAATATTGGGTTACCTCCAAAAAAGCGCTTTTCTTTATTTTACGAGTCTTGTAGCTAGACTTGAAGTCACACGTTCTTACGTGACTTCTCCTTCATCATCCATTTCTTCCTTGGTTGCAATAAGAGTGGGATGATTGCCTTTAAAACTTTTGCTCCTCCATTGGTTGAACTTCATCTCCCTTTACAAGTGAAGCTTTATCTTTTCTTCCCATTCCAGGACTAGCATGTTCATAGTCATAGTGGGAGCTATGGGCTCTATGTCATTCTTGACTCCTTTGTCAGTCATACAAGGGGGATTGGGTATCTTATGGAAACTTACCTTACTCTTTCTTGATCTTAGAGTTATGGTGCCCTTATCAAACTTAATTGTGGCCTTGGCCGTTGTCAAGAATGGTGTTCCTAAGATGAAAGGCCTCTTTTCATTTTCCTTGATATCTAAAATCACAAAGTCTACATGGTATACATGTTCAGCGACCTCTACCAACACGTCCTCAACAATTCCTAAGGGATAAATGTACGAGTGGCTAGCTAGTGAGAGTCTAATGTCTGTCTTAGTAGGCCTTTCTTCGGTAAGTTTCATGTAAGTGGAGTAGGGCATAACGTGCACATCGGACCCTTGATCGAAGAGGGCATTCATGTGCTTAAGGCCCCCTATGCTGCAAGGTATTTTGAAATTCCCTCTGATGTCCTCCTTCTTTGTTATCTTTTTCTTGAGGATCGCTTCATAAACAAGGCACCCAAGGTAACACATTATATGTCTTTCCGTTCACCTTTCTAACTCGGGCCCTGGACATAGAGTCATTGAACCTATTATTATCGACTAGTCCCTTGATTAGTTTTTCATTAATCCTATGCTTCAAATAGTATTCTACAGGCCGAGAGCTAAGTAATTCCTCTACTTTTTTTCTTCTCAGACCTTTTTACTGGTTTGATTTTAGTTTCATTACTCCTCTTGGCTTCCTTCACTGGTATTTCTATTTCTGTTACGGTAGGTTTTACCGTGTTGTCGAGTGTCTCATCTGTCTTGTCACTCCCTTCTTCCTCTCTTCTTGCGAGAGAGATAGAGTTTACGTTCTTGGTGACGGGGGCTTTGGCTTCATTTCTTATTAACACTTTCTCAGGAGTATTGCTGGTCATGAGTTCCTTGAGATGTCTGAACATTTTAGTCATTCTATCGTTGATCTCCTCGCGTTGCTTGAAAATGGCGTTCTTAAATCTTTCCATTCTTTTGGTGTGTGCTGCCATGTAGTCCCTTACTTGAGCCTTAAAAGTAGTTCCTAATGCTTGGGGTTGAGGGCTTGGACATGTATGTTCACAGAAAGCAAAGGAATTCAGTTTGGGTGGCTCGTTATGTTCATGCAGGCGAGGGTTAGAATAGATTGCATCGGCATAAGCATGAGGGATTTGTGTTTAGCTCCTAAGGGTTGGTCGCGATCCCTTTTGTAAGAAGTTAATCTGGTCTTCGAGCTTAAGAAGTCTTCAGTCAGGTGTTTTTGAGGTGCTAGATGCCTTGATGCGTAGAAAATAGCTAAACCGACCGGCTTGATAAATTCTTTCGTGTCATTCCACCCCATGGTCCGTACCAGGGAGAGGTGTCAATGATTACTCAAATTCATCGCATTCTTATTGCGGAGTATTTCCCCGCCGGGAGCGCGTCAATCTCGCACTTGAGATTAAAGGAAGACATGATCCATAAAAAATTTTGGATTTGAAGCCAATGATCGATGCCATGATGAGGGACTTTTTGGAGTAAGTCCTTGAAACGAGTCCATGCTTCGGATAGAGATTCTCCATGATGTGGTTGGAACATCAGGATATCATTGCGGAGTTTTTCGGTCCTTCCCGATGGAAAGAATTGAGCAAGGAATCGGGTAGTAAGATCCTCCCATGTGGTGATGGATCATGCTGGAAGACGTTCTAGCAATTGCTAGCTTGATTGCGAAGGGAAAATTGAACTAAACGTAGGCACGTTATTTCCCTATTTTCACCATCAAGGTCAAGTGGATGTCAACAAGTTGTAAGTGAAATCTTGAGGTGTTTGGTTTTGGATCTTCGGACCGAAGTTCGTGAATGAGCATCACCAGTTTTGAACCAACTGAATGTGTCGATAATAGAGGTATCCATGTTTGTTCCCTACAGGGAACTCCGAGGGTATTCCTAAGTAAGCCACCTCGTGGCTGGGTGTGAGTAGTCTCCTAGAGTGCGGATAGGATTCTCGTCTCCCATGGTGGTTGACAAGAATAGGTTACGAAACAGATAACACAAAGAAAAGATAGACTACAAGAAAGCTAATATGCAGAAATTTAATCTTACTTGAAAGGATTCAAGCAAGTAGAACTAAGTTAAACTATGATCAATACCTAACTATTCCCTACGCAATGGCGCCAAAAACTTGATGTGGTCATCATAAGACTTCTACACGAAGTTTTATAACTCCCTAGGCAGAGTAAACCTAACCATTTAGTAGTATATAGGCAAGACTCAGGGGTTTTTTATTGTTCTCTAGGGGAATAGTTTAGGAAAGGCTTAATCACGTTCCTAAACAGAATTAATAAGTGAAGTGAACCAAGTAATCTTGATATTTAGATGGGAAAAGGAACTTAGTGATAGAAAAAGAGAAAGTGGGGAAAGGAGAGGATATATTCTAGAGAGAGAAAGTAATAACCATATAAAGCATAAATGAAATTAGAAATCAAAACCAACACACCCGCTCCAAGGCATTAAGAGTGGATTTTATATACCCTATTGAAGCCGGACCATGGGCCATGTGGCTTTCCATGGGCCTTAGGCCATGTTAGCTTATGTTACTAAACATATGAATAACTACGGGCTAAGACTAATACATATTGGAAGTAACCGATACTTTTCTTGTTTCTAACAATCTCCCCCTAAGGGAGGTCACTCCAATTTACAAAACTTTAAACCTAGCATACTGATTCGTGGTTAGGTATACACTTATATAGCAACCCTAATACAGATCCTAACCGAATGCCCTTGACCAAGGCAAAAGGTCAAATTCCACAAAAGGATAAAATACACAAGATAGAATCAATGATTAAAAAGATTCGCTGGAAGAGATATTCCCGGGTCGGTATGTCCCAACGAGGCTGCAATTTAAGGTAATCCTGGTTTTGATGAGAAAGAATAATGGAGAAATTTAGTTATTAATGGAAACACTGATATAATTACAACTAAAATTAATTAAATAAATCCTAATTTAATCTACGGGAAACAGATATAGGAAATGGGGATCTTAAAAACTACGGGAAACAAAATTAATTATTGGGAAATCCTAAAGTACAATTTATATTAAAAACGGGAAACAGAAATAGGTATCGGGAAACCCTAATATTAAAGATTAAGAAAAATAAATGCTAAATTAAATTAAAAATTAAAATTAAATTCTAATTAACTTAATTTGAAAAATAAAAAAAACTAGAATTAAAACGGAGGTCGTTTGAATGTAAAACGAAAAGAAACGGAATAACGCACCCGGAAAATACGGTCTAAGACTGAATTTTTATAAAAAATAAAGTCTATACTAATTTTTATATTTTCCCCAAGACCAAAATACAAAAGAAAATTTTATAAAAAAGAAAAATATTTTTTTATTAATTTTCTGATTTTTTATGAATTTTTAAAGATTTATAACTAATTAAAACTAAGAAAATAGAAAAAGACAAAAAATAAAAGTTATAAAAATTCTAAAAAAATAAAACTAAATAAAGAAAATTCTAACAATTCTAAAAATATAAAAATCCCTAAAAGTTACTGTTTATATAAAAAGTAATTAAACTAATTAAATCTAAACCTAATTAAATTAAATAAATCTAACTGCTGTTAATTATAGGGACTAACAGGGTAAACTTAAAAGGACTAACGGGGCAATTAAATACTAACCCTAGCTACTAACAGTGTTAACAATAAAAAGGTGAATTTACACAAATGGTCCCTGAACTTGACCCCGACATGCAAAGTAGGTCCTAACAGCTTATTATGCAAAAGTCAAAGAAGCAAAGTTGTAAAGGGGACTTAGGAGAACATTTTTCATAAAAGGTGCATAAGCTGAAGTCCACTAAATAAGCCAGAAAAGTAGCTTATTGATGCTGCAGAAGCTAAATAAGCTTATGGCTTATTTTTCTTGGCTTTTATGGGGCTTAAGGCTACTAAATAAGCTAAAATTAAAGGGGACAGATAAATAGGGCTGAGGGATACCTAAATAAGCTATAGATTCCTAAAATAAGCCCTAAAATAAGCTGGACTACAATAAGCTATATCTAAACATTCTCATATAAAGGCAGAAAAAAGGGGTTTTTAAACCTCTATTAAGCTATGCTAATAAGGGTATTAAGCTATGGTCTTTTGGGGGCTTAAAGAGCAATTAATAAGCTACAATAAAAAGCTAAAAGATACTAGGGTCTAGTGGATAAATAAGCTGGAAAAAGGGGTTGAGATTGGATGCTCAGCACCAGGGGAGGCAAGTGCAGTGAGCTAGGGGCTTATTTTGGCTTATTGAAATAAGCACATTGGTGCTTTTTAGCCAAAACAAAATCCAAACAGATAAACAATGGTGGCATATGAGCTTATTTCCAAAGTTTGGGGTATTAAAATGCATTTAAACATGCTGATTTATGGACTTAAAAATGGCTTTTTTTTCACAAATTAGGTATACACACACACTTGACTACACTTTGGTACATTACAATGACAGGACAAAGGGTGTTAAAAGGGGCTAGGTAATCACTTAAATAAGCACAAACAAGGTGTGCTTAAGCTGCTTAAGCAGCTTAAGTGGCTTAGCTTAGTTTGGCTTATGGTACTTTGACAGAAAGTAAAAGACCACACAAAACTTATTTTTATACTAAAAATTGTGAGTAAAATGGCTTAAATTGGCCTACACACTCAGCCAAGAATGGCTGAGTGCCTTTGACCCATGACAAAACTCAATTCGACCCATTTTAACTATAGTGCCAAACACCCCTTTAATTTATAATTTCGGGTTTTTTATCTTTTTTAGTGAAGAAAGGGCCAAGTAATGAGCTTGTAAGTAACTTTTAACAATTATTAAACCTTCTTACACACTTAAAACACAATCAAAGAGCTGAGATTTAGACTTTAAATTTTGATAATAACAATGTCAAGAACTTTAAACCTTTTTTATTAAAAACAGAAAATTTACAACAAAAACTTATAAGTAAAGCTGAATTACATTAAAATGCTTAAAAGAAAGACTGAATTTAAATTACACTAAAAAAAACATAGTAAAAGTGGTGTGTGGTTCTTCGGCTTGCTCTTTTTTCTTTTATAGCAGTCCAAAGGCATTCTTTTGTCTTGGGTTGTGTTTGCTGTGTGTGTACAATACTTCCCAAGCAATCCTAGCCTTCCATTGGCCTTACAACATTCTCAGCCATCGATGGGGTCTTCGGGTTGTGTGATTGCCAAGTTGGCAAAGCTTATAAGGTTGGGGTGAGTGGGTATAGGGTTAGGGTGAGCTGGGAAGAGTACTGGGGGTAGTGGTTTGGCCTAGAAACCGTGGGAGAGGGGGGTATAAGGTTGGCGGGAAATGGGTGAGGTACAGTTATGGTTGGGTTTGGTTTAAACCGAAGATTGAAAAAGATGCAATACTAGCCCCTCATGTTTCTCTCTCTTTTCATTCTATTTTAAGCCCAAAAACAGTTATAAAGGGGTTTGGAGTATTACACATTTGGTCCTTCTGACTTTTATAACAAAAGAATAAAGAAAGGTTAGGGTAATTTCATTATTGGTCCCTGTGGTTTTATAAAAAGAGAAATAAAGAAGGATTTGAACAATTACAAAAACAGTCCTTGGCTTTTAAAATTGTAAAAGAAATGCCAATTGGCAGTTTCAGTCCCTGGACTCTTTTTAGCTCTTTTTCTTTATAAAATACTTTTGAAAATAACACAACAAGTCCCTATGGTTTTGTAAAAAGGTTATTGGGCTTGGGTTTTGTGTTTGGGCTTGTATTGGGCCCACTGGGTTTGGGTTTGGGCCCAATAAGGTACAGGTTTGGTTATTGGGCTTTTTCAAGCCCAATAAGGTTATGAAGTGGGTTTTGTGTGTACAATGGCTGAGATTGGCTGTAACTGGGCTAGGATTGGGCCTTCAAAGTCTTCACAGTCTTCATAGTCTTCATAGTCTTCATAATTATACTATTGGGCTTTCCCGGCCCATCAGATGGGTTAAGATTGCATCCAATAGTATTCTTCAGTTCCGGCTTCGGTTTGACTGCTGATTCTTCTGTTTTGACTCTGACTTTGGCATTTTTGGACTTTGGCCTTGATTTTGCACAGTCTTTTCCATTCCATGCTCAGTTTTGTCATTTTGGCTTGGTTTTCTGTCTTTTTGTTGATATCCACTTCCTGCACAATACAAATGCAAAACAAACATATATTTAGCAGTTTTTGTCTGTTTTTGGTCATTTAAGCTCGTTTTTAGAGGTAAAAGATATGTGTAATTAAGCACTTATCACATTCCTAGCGAGTGTTTCTAATGCACACTGATCATAAACATGTGTATCTTTTTCAACATTGCCACTATTAACATTTCCTTTGACAGAATCAAATTTAATATTGCTATTAATTTGATCCTCATTAATGATACTGTTAATAATTTTAGTATGATTTGGATACATTTGTTCATCATTCTCATTGATGGATGAAGATTGTACCTCACTTACAAATGCAGACTCATAGCTTGGCTCATCATCAGAATTTTGATCAGCTGGTTGAATTCTGGGCATTAAGCATATGTTTGCACTAAGTTCTTCAATATCTTCCATCCTTGAAGCATCAACAAAGAGAAAATCATTCTGCTCATCAGTAAGAATTCCACCGGCTTCATCCTATTTTTCCAACAACATTTGCTCCATGAAATACTTCGAATCATGAACCCTTGGCTTGGGATAATTCCTAGCATAATGTCCTTTTCCACCGCAGCTATAGCATTGACCCATTGAAGTAGTGCCTGGAGTCGGAGTTCGAACAATCCTTTGAACATTTGCAGTCTCATTTGTAGCATTCATTCCCTCAACAACTTCTTCTTGAACATAAGCTCGTCTATTATTTCTTCCAACATTACCATAATTTCTGCTTTGAATATTCACCCTGTCACCTTGAACGACTGCTTGATTTCTGGTATTAGACAAAGCACGAAGACGCTTTTTTGTTGGATTAGAGAAATTTTGAGTAATGGCTTTGGCAAGTAACAACATAGCAGATGCTAGGGGATCTTCAGAATGGTTGTGAACATCATCCTACTCATACTCTTCATCATAATCAACTACAAATGGAGGATGTGCCACATAATAAGAAGAGGTGTTTCTGGAAGATGAACCCGTGTGTGCTACTAGAGCCAAATGATCATGAGACTTTTCTAACTTCTTTGCCCTTGAAGCATTAACCAATTTCTCAAATTGCAAAAGATAATTAAAAAGATCATCAAATGAATCAACTGTCAATTTCTTAGCCAAACGAACTTGAGTCACATATTTCAACCATTCCGGTTGCAAACTATTCAGAAACTTTGTGTTAACTGAAACAGTTGGAAACTTCATGTTGTTTCGTTCCAAATCATTCATTAACTGAGCAAAACGATTGTAGACTGAAACTAGTGACTCTCCTGGTTCAGCAACAAATTGATCAAATTCATTTGTAAACCGCGTTTCTCTGTCAACTTGGTTTTGTATAGTTCCCCTCATCAAACGTTCAACACGATCCCACATTTCCTTGGCCGTCTTACAAGAATCCACAGAATTGTAAATCTCATTAGGAATAGAAAGAAGAATCATATTCGTGAGTTCCATTTCTGCATCATAGTACAATAAGTCATCTCCTTGAAGATCCTCTACTTCTTGCAACCTTGGTATTGTTGAACCTGTAGGTGTGATGTTCCTAAACACATAAGGGCCATCTTCTAGTGCTTTGAGAAGCCACTTCCGGTTTTCCCTCTTGCGATTAAGAAATCGTTTGAATCTACTCGCCCAAGGTATGTAACTACCCCTTTCAAGCATGGGTGGCCTAGTCTCAGAACCGGCATCAGCAAGGGATTGTTGGTATGTTTTGGATGTCGACATGTCTTAAGATTCAAAGATTGGATCTTTTTAGACGAATATGAGTGAGATTTGTGAGAAAATATCCAAACTCGGTAACAGTAGTCAAATTCGGTAACACTGTTCACGGACAACAAGTAATCTGAAAACGAATACCCTTCTCGAACAGTACACTATCAAACTCGGAAATCTTCAAATAATAAACTCGGTAAACTGCAAACTACTCAAATTCGGTAACACTATTCACTATAAACTCGGTAAGCCTAAATTGTTAAAATCCAACAGTTATGAATTATTAATAACCACAAATTCGATGAAACCGAATTTTATGATGACTAGATAATCCAAGTGTTCTAAAAACTCAAATTCGATGAAACCGAATTTGATTGCCGAGTTTAGTAAATCTTGAAAAACCGATATTTAACACTTCAAAACACGATAAAACCGTGAAATGAAAGTGTAAAATGACTTGTAAAGCTTATTACCGAGTTTATACTTAGTAAAATTCCCTATATCACAAATTCGATGGAACCGAATTTGTGAACTTAACAAACTCGATAAAACCGAGTTTAATACCGAATTCCTAATAAACGATTTTTGATAGAACCAAAAGATCGAATATATCTATTACACTGATATTTCGTACTGAAATTGCTAAATTTACAAGAAAAAGTCTTCCGAAACTCAAAACCACTCTACCGAGAATGCAAAGCTTCAACCGAAAATCAAAACCACACTTCCGAGAATGAAATGAACACTTCCGAGAACACAATAACGTCCAAAAACTCGAAATCACAGCCAAAATCAATCTCGAAACCTCAATAGCACCAACCGAATTCGGAAACCATCACTTCTTGATTCTCGGTCGAACAAAATCACGCACAAATCAAGCACTCTACTTCTCTATTGGCGATTGATACCACTTGATAGGTCATATGAATCTTGAATCAATCATATCAACATGTAAGATTAGAGAGAATGAGGGCAAGTAAAAGAAAAATTCAAATCTTATTATGGAGGGAAAATGAGAGTTAATCACAAGGGCATCACCCTCTAATGAAGATTAGAGGGCTATCTATAGGCAATGGGAGGGAGGCTTCCCTTCCTTATTTTCCTAACTTGTCAATACTAGTCCCTAGACTTTGGTTATTATGTTATTTCTTACTTAAAGCATAATAAACCTTATTACAAGCTATATTAAACTAAACAAAATAAAGTCTAATAACAAAATATAATAAAACCACATAATCGACACTTTTCCATAAACCTAACACTCAATTTTAATATCAAAACAATAGAATCTGATCTCAATCAGATAAAACAAATCAACAAACAAATATTCACCACTGCTAATCAGGTGTGGATCTATCATCTAAATGATAATAGTTCTATTACAATGACCAGATAATAATAACAAGATCAAGATGATCTTAACAATGAATTAAGGTTACAAGATTTGAGAGAGAGAGAGTATCGAGAGAGATGATCGAAAGAGAGAGTCAAAGATCATAAAATAAGTCGGTTTGACCAGCTATGGAGCCTTGACTGACTTAAGAGAATCAAAACTTGACAAAAGCAACCCTCTATCTATCTACCCTCTTATAAACTCAACTTGAACCTGAAATAGGCTTAACACAAGAATAGGAAAAAAAAACACTCAGTCCCTGAGAGTTATTTACCAGAAAGAGACTATCTTTCAACATCCCCCCTTAGTCTAACCTAGTAAATGTCAAATATTCCAAGTCTCTTTACCAACTCATTATGTTGCACTGTATCCAACCCTTTAGTTAGAATATCTGCAATTTGATTTGCAGATTCTACTCTTATAGTTTTAACAACACCTTTTAAAATCTTTTCCCTCATAAAATGCAAGTCTATTTCAAGATGTTTAGTTCTCTCATGAAAAACAGGGTTGGCAACTATCTTAATAGCAAAATTACTATCACAGTGAAGATCAACAGGTAAAAGATTATCAATTTCTAAATCTTTTTAAAATTTTAAAATATAAATTACTTCACTGGTAACTGAAGCAAGAGCTCTGTACTTTGCTTCAGTTGAGGATTTAGAGAGAGTATTTTATTTCTTGCTTTTCCAAGAAACAAGAGAATTATTCAAGAAAGCACAATAACCAGTTACTGATTTTCTTATTACAACACATTTAGCCAAATCAGCATCAGAAAAAGCTTTTAAATTCATACCAGAATCCTTGATAATATGAATGCCTAAATCTGGACAGCTTTTTAGATATCTCAATATCTTGAAGGCTGTTTTAAGGTGAGATTTCAAAGGAGAATGCATAAAATGACTTAACAATACACAACATAAGAAATATCATGTCTGGTATTAGTTAAATAAATCAGCTTACCTATCAATTTCTGATAATTAGTAATATTATCAAGTATATGATCATTATCAGTAGCTTTATTAGAAATGATAAGCTTAGACATTAAAGGAGTTTTAGTAGGTTTACATGTAAGAATACCATACTTAGATAACAAATCAAGCATATACATCCTTTGTTTAAGGCAAATACCTTTACTAGTATCAATAACCTCAATACCAAGAAAATATTTGAGTTTACCCAAGTCTTTTATCATGAATTTAGACTTACGATAAACTTTGAACTTATTAATCTCATAAAATTTGTTACCATTTATGATAATATCATCCACATAAACAAGCAAAGCAAGAAACACACCCTTATCAGACTTAGTATATACAGAATAGTCAGATTTACTTTGACTAAAACCATTTTCAATTAAAGTAGAGGTCAACTTAGCATTCCACTGTCTAGGTTCTTGTTTCAAACCATATAGATATTTCTTAAGTTTGCACACTTTATCTTTTGAAGAAAAATACCCTTCAGGTGGTTTCATATATACAGTTTTAATCAAGTCACCATATAAAAAGGCATTATTCACATCTAGTTGATATACATGCCAAGAATTAGAAACAACAACATTTAATAAGCATCTAATAGTTACCATTTTAACAACATGAGAAAATATCTCCTCATAATCAATTCCTTCCTTTTTACCAAACTCTTGAGCCACAAGTCTAGCCTTATATCTATCAGTCTCACCACTAGACTTGTATTTGATCTTAAAAATCCATTTACTACCTATTGCTTTTTTATCTTTAGGTAAATCAACAATTTCCCATGTGTCATTCCTAAGTAAATCATCCATCTTACTATTCATAGCATCAATCTAATGAGGAAACTTAGATGCTTGAAAATAGGACTTAGGTTCACTATTCTTGTTAAGATGGGTCACAAAACAAAATTTTTAGAATTAAGTTTTGAATACCCAACATACTTTTCAAGCCCATATTTATACCTTTGAAACCACAACAAAATCATTATAATTTTTAGGAAACACACTTTGTCTTGAAGATCTTCTTAAATTTTGAGTAGCCTGTAAAGAAACATTTGGATTTTGATCCAAATTGGCCTCAGAATTATTATTGTTGTCTTTAAGTGTAGTTACCTGCTCATCCTGAGTAGCAAAAATATCATCATTGCTTTGAGCATCATTCACATACTTATCATCTATGAAATCTATAGTGTTCATATTTCTACCAGACTCAGAAGAGTGACTACTATCACTTTGTGACTTTTGGTCACTATTCAGTTTAGGGTCTACTCTCTCATCATCACAGGGCATCTCAAGATATTTAATATCAAAAAGGTTCGTATGATTTAAGTCTTGAAAAACATTTGAAGTATCAACTTCTTTAGAAGCTGAATCTTTAAAAGGAAATACAAACTCAAAAAACTTAACATCTCTTGAGAATATAAATTGATTTCTATCAAGACTATAAAGCCTATAACCTTTTTTGTAATTAGAGTTCCCCATCATAACACATTTCTCAGATCTACTTCCCAACTTATCATGATTATTAAGAATAGTAGCAAAGTATAAGCAACCAAACACTCTTAAATGAGAGAGAGTATGAAACTTTTTTTATAAATCATCTCATAAGGAGATTTTCCATTTAGCACATATAAGGGAAGTCTATTAATAAGATAAGTAGCAGTTAGAATACACTCAGTCCACATTTTTAATGGAATTCCCCTTGAAACTGAAGGGATCTGGTAGCATTTATAGATGCCTATGTTTCCTTTCAGCAATACCATTCTGCTGTAGAGTATAAGGACAAGAAGTTTGGTGTATAATCCCTTTATCATTACAAAACCTGTTTACTGTTTGATTAACAAATTATGTACCATTGTCACTTCTAAAAATTTTAATCTTTCTTTTAAACTGATTTTCAATCAGATTATAAAAATTAGAGATATAGAAAGCAACCTCATCCTTAGATACCAAGATATACCCAAACAACTGTTGTGTAATCATTCACAACAGTCAAAAAATACCTAAATCCCTCAGAACTAGTCACCTTATATGGCCCCTATAAATCCATATGAATAAGATCACCAAGCTTAAAAGACTTATGATCACTTAAAGGAAAAGGTTATCTAGTTTGCTTAGCTCTTTGACAAGTTTTACAAAACTCAATTTCACTTTTATTTTCAATCCCAAGATTATCCTTTAAAACATTTAACACTGGATCTGCAGGATGACCAAGCCTGCAGTGCCAGTCATGCTGGGACAAACAACTAATATAGGCAGAATTACATACATTGGAATTAATACATTCATCATTAAAATAGTATTATCCACCACACTGGTTACCAATCCCCAGAACTTTGTTCAGATTCAAATCCTGATTCAAAAAATATAATCTACTCTCATCAAAAACCACAAAGATCTTATTATCTTTAGCAAGTTTATGAACTAAAATTAGAGTAACACAATATTTTAGGATCACAAGTACATCAAACAAAACAAGACCATTAGGTAACTTGAGATTTTCAATCTTAGAAATAAAAGCTTTAGTCCCATTAGGATGTGCAACTTTTATTTTAAGATGAGAAATATCATAAACATTATCTAATTCCTTATCACTGTTAGGCATATGCTGATTTGCCCTAGGATCAACAATTTGTCCATTAACAATCACTTTTGACTGGATATTAGTATTTGAGCAAAAAAATTGTTAAAGTTCTCATTAAAAACTTTACTGTTATTTATGTAAGTACCTGCCATATTGGCCTTCATATTCTTTCTAATTTTGTTATCTTTAATGAGAGAGATAAGAGTAGCCATTTGTTCATCTGTAAACCCAGAAGATGAACTACTTCTAATAGAATTAAGGAGTTGATATGTACACATAGTTTTTTTATTTGCACACATAAAAGATAAGTTGAAATGACATTAATACCCTTGACTTATTTACCCAATTTATGGTCGTCACCTTCCTCTATACATTTACCCCCAACCCTACTTTTTCTATCTACACATGTAAGTTCATTTTATACAAAATTTAGCTGCAAAACAAGTTATTATACACATATTCAGCCACCAAAAACTCATAGATAATATGAATCCATATTCTCCAAAAGAATAAGATCTACATTACTTTTAAAGCTTTAGGCTCTATTCTTGTTTTTGACCTCAATTTCTCTTTCAGTAACTAGTTTAACACATCAAGGAAGAAAGTGGACTATCTTGAGACTATTTTATGATTGACATTGTTTCATGTTACAAACTTTGAGATAGTTCTGCTCGTTTTTCTTTTGGATTCATATGAATAATTATATACTTGCGATTATACTTTGAAATGCAATTTACATCATTTAAGCCATTCCAGGAAGTTAATTAACTTTATATGGATAGTTTCATAGTTAAATAATACATAGTAATTAAAAATTTCATACCTGAGAATTCTCTAAAGTGAAATTGGGATGTATTTATTATTTCTATTTGAGTTGCTGCCAAACAAGCACGAGTCTATAATGGTTTTATAGATTATTATTTTCTTCTTTTATCCATGATTGGATACATATATAATATATTCTTTATGTACTTGGTTTTGAGGGTAAAACCTCATCTGTATTAGATCTCTTACATCAATAAAACTAGTTTTATTTTTTCTTTCTAAAGCCAAAAGCATAGCACAAGACCATACTTGATAATTTTTAGTTTCTTTTAGTTTTATTGAAAGAACGGTAAGATTAGTTTATCCCTTGGGTGTGACATGCCAAAGGGTCATTAATCTTAGTTATTATCGGGTGATGAACCTAAAATAGTCTTACCTCCATCAGAAATTATGAATGATTATGAGTCGCATGATTAATTAGACAAAGAAGATTAATAAAAAGCGAAGAAGAGAGAGTTCCCAGGCATTGAGAGAGAGAGAGAGAGAGAGAGAGAGAGAGCGAGAGAGAGAGAGAGAGAGAGAGAGAGAGAGAGATAGAGAGAGAGAGAGAGAGAGAGAGAGAGAGAGAGAGAGAGAGAGAGAGAGAGAGAGAGATAGAGAGAGAGAGAGAGAGAGAGAGAGAGAGAGAGTGAGAGAGAGAGAGAGAGAGAGAGAGAGAGAGATAGAGAGAGAGAGAGAGAGAGAGAGAGAGAGTGAGAGAGAGAGAGAGAGAGAGAGAGAGAGAGAAAGAGAGAGAGAGAGAGAGAGAGAGAGAGAGAGAGAGAGAGATAGAGAGAGAGAGAGAGAGAGAGAGAGAGAGAGAGAGAGGTGTTACAGAGGTTTTAAGAATAAGCAGCGGAAGATAATCAAACCAAACCAACTACTCGCTTGATTAACTTAGTCAAGAGAGATAGAAAAATCACAACAACTAGCCAATAACCCAGATACCAAGATCCACAAACCCTAATTTCTCAAAATTAGGGAAACAGCCTAGAACATCAAAGATTATCCAAGAATAGATGATTAAACAATCTTAATCACCAATCAATCACCAGAGATAAAAAAACCGCCAAATAATATCCAAACCTTAATTTCTTAAAATTAGATTTTTTTATAAAATACTTATAGATCTATAAAATTAAATCATAGATCTAACAACATAATTGATTTGATTGAATAAAAAACTGATTAATTATAAAAACAAAACCTAATTTTATGAAACCTTAATTTTTTAGAAAACGATTTCATAGTAACCTAACTCTGATACCATGTAGAAAATATGAATCTGATTAATTTTATTAAATCAAATCTCAATTTAATATCCAATAGAATCTGATCTCAATCAGATATAATAAATCAACAAACAAATATCCACCACTGCTAATTAGGTGTGGATCTATTATCTAAATGATAATAGTTCTATTACAATGATCAAATAATAATAACAAGATCAAAATGATCTTAACATTGAATAAGGGTTACAAGATTTGAGAGACAGAGAGAGAGAGTATCGAGAGATATGAACGAAAGAGAGAGTCAAAGATCATAAAATAAGCTGGGCTTATATAGAGCCTTGACCAACTTGAGAGAATCAACACTTGAGAAAAGCAACCATCTATCTATCCACCCTCTTACAAACGTAAACTGAACCTGAAATAGGCTAACCACAAATATAGGAAAAAAAACAGGATTAGTCCCTGCGAGTTATTTACTATTATCATGAACCATTAATAACTCTATGTAAGCACGAATATTGTGGATAGATCTATTGGGGTTGACACCCCCGTCTAGGTTCTAGTTTCTTACATAGCCATCGGGCGCATTTCATTTGAGGAGTACTTGGGTGTTTTGGCAAAACATCACATTTTAGGCACAAATCTAACAGACTGGGTTTCACACATAACACTAAGGTTTAGGGTCATGAGTTTAATGCAATAGTAAATACTTTTTTAATAATTTATGTGTTACAATAGTCACCGAACATTGAAATCTTATGGTCACTGCTTTTAGTTACCGAAACCTATGAACTCACTAACTTTATGTTGACACTTTAGCATGTATTCTTAGGCCCTTAATTGCAAAAAAGAGTCATCTTCGACAACATTTAATCTTGTCCTTTCTCCTGGTTGTATCACAGGGGTCATATGGGTTGTAATTTGGCAGATTGGCTTAAGTCTCCTTTGTTGATAGCGGGTTCTGGAAGCTGTTGATGTTAGGTCTTGATGGTTCTTTAATTTTCAAGCCTTTTTCATTGTTTTCGTTCCTCGAGGCTTGTTTGGGGTTGCATCAAAAACATTCTGAAGTAAAAACCGATGGCGCAACCTCCGTGAATGAGGATTTTTCTCTTATCGAGTAATTGGCAAGAGTTTTTTCATCCTTTTTGTAGCCCTCACAGTTAAAGTCTCAAGAGGTTTCTAGGTTGTATTGCTTTGTTTCCTTCCCAGTTTTGTTTGTACTCTTGTGCTTCTTGCGCCTTGCTAGTTGCCTTTTTATATATATCATCTATCTGCCATTGGAAAAAAAATTACATTACCTTGATTTACTTGGAGTATCCCACTAGAGTCACATTTTGCGGTTTTATCATGACAAATATTTATTGCATAACTTTGACGTTCGATTGTAAACTAAAGTATCTTTATATTTTGTGAACTCTTAGAAATATGTTTTTGTAAAACCTTATTTCTTAAATTGAACGTGTATTTTCCAACCAACTCATATAGATGTCGTTCAATATGACTCGCGACTTTGTGCTATAAAGTCATGTCCCTGATTACCTTCTGTTGTGATATTTTGAAGGTGTGACACAATCCCACTTGACTTGTATTACATTATGCAAGGTGCGCGCTTGTTTGACATACTCAACAGGCAGTCATCACTCAACAAGTACTTAAAATTATCAAATAATTGTATATATATTACAAAGTTATTTGAGCAGCAAGAACACTTGTTGTACGATGTATAGACATAAAGGCTCAAGACCTCAGTTAACTACAATACTTTCAACGGTGCAAATAAGTAGTCAATCATTAAGATTTGTTTTCCAGTAACAAGTATACACCAATAATATAAAGTAAACTAGATCAAAAAAGAAGCAAACAAAGCAGTAAGAGGAGCTTAACCAATTACAAGCTCACTAATCTAGCCTAGTTGATTAGCCTTGCTTATTGTGGCCCGCCAAATGAAAATGATTCTACCAAAAGCCTCATGGCATTTTCTGTTGGGTGAGACACATCCCAAAAAGGATACTCGTCCTGATTCTTACACAAACTCGCAACAAGAAGAGAATTGGTCAAGGCGTTAAACCTACCCAACCCACAACACGCATCAATCACATTCTGAAAATCTGTCAAAGAGAACCAAAAAACACTGATCTTTCATTAGCAACGCCTTGATCGATAACTAGACACAACATGAGATTATAGCGGCTTTATACTCGATACAAAAAGTGTAATCCCAAAAAACAAAGCTTTTTTAATAAAAAAATGTAATCCCAAAAATGTGATTACACTTTTTAATAGATACAAAAAGTGTAATCCTAAAAAAAGCTCTTATTTTATAGCGGGTTTATACTCGATACAAAAAAAATGTAATCCCAAAAAACACTGATCTTTCATTAGCAACGCCTTGATCGATACAAAAAGTGGTATTGGTCACTCCAAAAATGTGTGACGATATGCATTTAGTCACACACGTTTTTTTGTTGTTTGTCACTAAAGGTCGCACCACCGTAGGTCTCCTACGGTGACATTGTTGAGTTTGTGGCCTTTTTCATTGAAAACGAGTGACCAAAACCCGAATATGTGTGACAAATTAGGCACAAGTTTTGTTGGATTAATCAGTATTAGTGACCGTAAACACTTTATAGTCACACGAATAGTTTTTGAGAGTAACTATTGTTCGTCCTTTGGCCACATTAATATATAATATATGTGACATTTGAGATGATTTATTCAAGTAAATGTGTATTTTGTGTGACTATTTCCCGTCCTGTGGCCACATGAATATATAATAAATGTGACGTTTGTGATGATTTAGTCACACAACGGGTGTTGTTTTTTTGGAGTTAGTCACATACAATTTAAAAAAATGGCCAAAAGTCTTAATAAGTGTGACCATATGCTTTTTAAAATCAAGTAAATGTGTATTTTATGTGACTATTGTTCATCCAATGGTCACATGAATTGTAAGTTTGTGTGGCGTTTTGTAATATTTAGTCACACAAAGCATGTTTTTTTTAAGCTAGTCACATATAATTTAAAAAAAAGTGGCCAAAAGTGTTAATAAGTGTGACCATATGTTGTTTAAAGTCAAGTGAATGTGTATTTTGTGTGACTATTGTTCATCCAATGGTCACATGAATTATAAGTTTGTGTGGCATTTTTTAATATTTAGTCACACAACAAAAAAATATGGAAGTGCGAGGAATCGAACCCCGTGCCTCTCGCATGCAATGTGAGCGCTCTACCATATGAGCTACACTCTAATTTGGCAATTGAAGTCAAGGTGAAAATGCAACCAGGACCTAAACCTAATGTGCAAACAGCAAGCATAATGATGAACGCTTAGACTTTCATACCTAGTGATATACACTAACCATGGCAGCATTAAATCACAACATGCAATACCATTCCTTGTGCCAAATTTTTTTAACTTTTATACTGTTTTAATATTATAACAATACTAATATACTCGGCAGTATTAACATCCTATTCTTCTAACAATATTAAACGTAGCTTGGCAGCACTAACCTTCAATGCTCGAACAGTAGTAATAACATCCACCGTACCACAAGTCATTATGCGGTATACAAGGACATCCTTCTCTTGTCCTATACGATATGCACGTTCTACACTTTAATCGTCTGTAAACGATTTGAAAAGATATAAATGTCAGTAAAATGCAATTTTATATACAAGATTCAGCACATCTTAGTGAAACGGAAACCTTAGGTTCCAAGCTGGATCAACCAGTATAACACGATCATCCTTGGTAAGGGTAAGTCCGAAACCACCAACTTGAGATGTCAATAGAAATATTGTAGCTCTGACCCCATCTTGAAAATTTTGTTAAAAAGGTCATGTCATTTTGTGTCAAATAAAATAAAATAACTGGTTTAGTAAGACAAAAATACTGACATTGATACTCTTTGATCTCCTAGCATCTGTGGTAGTACCATTAATCCGTAAGAACTTGTAGCCTCGGGTGTTTATCATTTCCTAACCACAAAAGAAAAACAAATAAAATTTAAGGAAAGCAAATACATATCTGCATATAAGATCTATAAGATGAAGTTAGAAGTGACAAGACTGGTTAGTCAGGTTTGTTGGGTAATGATAGTTTTTTGTTCAGGTCAATAGAAACACTTTTTGCACATCATAGTTAGATCTTAATATGGTGAGTAGATATTGATTAGTTAATTACAAATATTTAAATGATAATGTATTTTTTGCAATAACGCTTTAGGAAGTCTCATGTATCAGATATATAGAATGTGTGTAACTTTTAACCCCCTATTCGACCTTTTAGAGATTAAAAGTAGCCCCAAAACAGATTAATTTGCAAAACAAAATAACAAGATTTGGAACAAACCTGGATAAAATTAAGCATTCTGCGAGTTTGAGCAAAGATAAGAACATTATGACCTTCTGGAATCAATTTATCCTGTTGAAAATATGAAAAGTTACATATCAGACTTGCTGCTATGAAACATAGCCTGTTTAACTGATTATGTAATGTTCTAACCAGTAAAGAAGCTATAAAGGAGATCTTGCATGAAAGAACATCGTGTTTTTCATCTTTGTATATGTCTGCAGTCTCTGCTATTTTTTCACTTTGATCTATTTGATTTAGATCCAAGTCCGTTCCTTCTGAAACATCATCAGCTGCTCTTTTTGTTAAGAGCAGTGGATGATCACATATCTTTTTCAATATCTGTTTTAAATACACAGAAGATGTATAGTTAATCATATAACCGAGCCAATAATACAATAGTTAAGGGATCTAAAACAAAAAATATTAGATTAAATAAGAGATTATGTATCTCATAAATGATTACTCATATAAACAAAAAATACCGTAAGAGCAACCAGACAAGAACCACCAAATGCTGATTGAACAATTTCACTTTTCAAAATGCCTTTGTATACTTGCCGCTGCAACCAAAAGAGATTATATTTTAGAAAACATATGCTGAAGTTAAACAAATCATAAAACCATTTCTTATTACTCTTATATGGGTGAATGTTTATTAACGGTACCTAGAAACTGGATAATTTTAACCATACAATGATCTCGTTCTTTTTAGAAAGCTTAGCTGTATTTGAACCATCATCTCCACGAAACACCTCATCTTTTAGATGGCGAAGGAAATAAGGCTGGATACATTCTTTGAGTTCCTGTTTACAATTGAAAATAAGAGTTGGCATGATATAACAAAAGACAAAGTAGTAGCCACAACCAAACACTTCCACATATTAAAACTGCAATAATCAGCAAAAAGAAGCGAGGTACTTAAGTAAAAATTGAGCAAAATGGTTCTAGGCATTGAAGTTGCAGAGTCACAAAAACATAGAAACTACAACGCAATTACATCTATAAAGGCTTAGGCATCGTAATTCATTAACACTATCCAATATACAATTATGCCTTTGAATATAAAAGAATAGTAATTGTCAAATAGATAAAAACCTGATTAGTATA